>JAJUPC010000620.1:0-161238 GCA_023614405.1 Avena insularis | reverse complement strand
AAGTTAATTAAGGAACTAGTCCATAGTAACCCAGATTAGGAATAGCATTAAGTTGATCGTCCAATGGTTGAAAAGAAAGAAAAGGATGATCATCGTCCACTATGTTAAGACATGGGATTACATCTTAGAAACCATGATGATAACCCAACATAATATATGATCAATAAGGAGCAGTTTGAAAGTGATTAAGTTTGAATCACGGAGCGTTGAGCTGAGTTGTTCGCGGTGTCTAGTTGAGAAACTGGGGGCGTATTTTCAAATCCATAAAAGGATGACATATCTTAAAACATAAAAGAGTTATTTATAAGAATATGTTGGAAACTCTTGTAATACCGATTAAGAAGTCGAAGTAGGAAGCGAAATTGAAAGAGCAAAACATCGAAAGTTATAGAATTACTTGCTTGGTGTTCGATGAATACATTTATAATAATAGATAAGGGTACCATCTAAGAAAATTGTTGTATAATGTTATGGCGGGCTAGTTCGCTTTTAACATAGAATGATGTGTCCAGACGCAGTGCCCATGAGAAAAGCCCCTTGAGGGTTCATCTAACGTCCTTTGTAGGCTCTTGGATGGTACCGTTAACGCCATAACGACGATGCATACTACGAGATCTTTATCATGTGATGATAGTATTGTGCATCAATCAGACGGTAAAGTAGCTGAGATTTGGGTATGAAAGTACAGACCCGAGAATAAACCTCTTCCATGAGCAAGCATGTTTAAGGTCACAGGATATATGGTGCCAATGATTAGAGCAATGCACCTAATTAACCATTTGTACTCTAGTAAGTGGGAGGCCCCATTGGAAATATGCCCTAGGAGCGAAATAGTATGGGACTATTATGTATTTCATATAGTTTATGATTAAGTTTTATATCATGTGCTATAACTGTATTGAGTGGAAGCTTGACAATACCGTGTGATGCTCTGAAACAGGGGGTTTCTGAGTGAAACTTCTTGGTTCATTGGTCAGCAGGATGATCATGTTTCAAGTCATGTGGCTTATGCCGATTGGAAATGAGTCATCTCATTCTGTGGTAGAATGATGAACCCAAGAACCAATCTAAACATACCGTGACCCGATCGCTCATCCGCAGAAGTTCAAGTTATGATGATTAGAAATGGATCCTCGTGAACTATTCCTTAGGCGTGAGGCTATATCGATCAACATCTCCAGAGTGTAGATAGCATCCAAACACCATCTGGTATCTGCGTAGTTATAAAGGTGAACAGGTACTCGGAGAAACTTAGTAGAGGTAATATATGTGAGGCGGGATTTATTAAAGTCCATGTGGCGGGAAGATACTCAAAAAGGGACCCACTAGGAAGTTATATCCAATAGTACATGCGATTATTGTGATTTGATCACACTGGATGATCACTTGTCGAGCAGCGAGTCAAGTAGCATTGTTCGATACTTGAGATTAGGAACCGACATGGTGATGTCATTGATCAGATCTTGAAGCGATGCAGTATCCCGATAGACAAAAGGGAATAAAGACCGCGAATTATCCGGTTCAAGCGATGAAAGAATCTTCATGGAATGCAGGGATCCACATGGCCATCCAAAGTCCCTAAATACGATCATTGGATGCGAAGAGTGTCCGACCATTATGCAGTATTCCGGATAGTGGGGATATCCGGCTTAGCTTAGGAAGCTTGATGATGCTTAGAGAGTGTTTTATAGGATCGGTAGAATCCTTAGAAGAAGAGTAAGGAGAAAACTGGAAGTGTTCCGATAGAGTCAGGAGGATTGTCCAAGTGGAGGTGGAAGGTGTTCCATAGCCACGGAGGTTGAATAATAATAATGTGAAATGAGATGTTAAATATTGATTTAATCATTTTATTTCATAATTGAATTAATAAAAAGAAAATCAATTAAATGGTTAAAGGGCTTAATGGGCCAATTTCCGGAGGGAAAAGGCCAAGAGGGCGCACCCCTAGGAGGGGCCAAGGATTGTTGGCCAGTGGCAGCCCTAATCAGGGCCCTTCCCACGTGGGGCCCATGGGAGGTGAAATTTGGGCTTCAGTGGTGCCACCCCACCCCTCTCCCAGATTAGTCCCACCCCGGGGACTGAGGGAGGTGTACCTCCTGCGCCCCTATATATAGTGGGGTGTGTTGACGGGATCAAATACACCCAATAATCAATAAAGAGCTCCCTACTTTTGAGGGAGGACCTCTAATTGATATTTTCTCTCTCCCCTCTCTCTCGTGGTGTTGTGGTCCCAAGTCTGGGTGGGCGCCGCGGCGAGACATCTTCAGCAATTTGTGGAGCACCCTCGCTTGTTGCGGAGATTGAATCCGAGGGAGCTCTAGCTTCCTGGCTGACTAACGGATCAAGGGAAGTAGGAGTCATTGCTCGGAGCACTTGGACGTGTGTAACTCCCTGCGAGGAATTACATACGCATTTGAGGCACTCAAGTCGTTGGAGTAACCCAAAGGAAGCGCCAGGACTTTATCCACGACCTTGAGGTCGGCTTGGCTCATCTACATCGACCCCACGCTCTCTGGCGTTGACTTAGCGCTTTCGGTCTTCAAAGAGGTAAGATTCAGCAGCCCTCCATCTTGTATTACTAATAGATAGGTCTGCACAGCAACCCCGAGGGTTCAGGGTGTAGGGTAAAATTTTATTGTTTTCATCTGGCGGAACCCCTTCAGGATGTATCGCAGTATTTTTCGAGTAAGTAAAGTGTACGAACCAGACAACAAGAGGTAGAAGGTCTTTGTGGCTAGTGGTATGGATTAGAAATTCTGCTGCAAATACCTAGCAAAACAGATTTTAGGGGGTTTTGATAAAGCAAGTAAATAAGTATGAGTAAATAAAAACAGTAGGAATAAATGCAACCAAGTGACCAATCCTTTATTTAGCAAAAAGACAAGCCGGTTGTATTACTTAAGATATTGGCCAAAGCGTTCTCGAGTTACATGGGAATATCGTCAAGTGCTTTAAAGCTTTAAATTTGTATAAGACCCTTACGTCCCTTAATGCAATATGGTTTTCTACTTGAGGGTTCAGGTTCTGTTACCTGTCCACTCCAACCCAACCCCTACAATTAGTAGCCAAATACACAATGCATTCCCTAGGCCCATATCAAGGTGAAGTGTAGTGTGATAATCGGCGTTCATTCATAACACCACTAGAAGAAGTACACCACAACTTAAATATCAAACCATTGAATCTTTCTCAACCGCAATTCCACTATTAACAACATGACTTCTCCGATGTCCTCAGAACAAAGCGAACTACTCACCCGGACATCATATGGATCATGATCGGAGATAGAATAAAGATGTATAATAATCTGAACATAAACAATAATTCAATGCTTCCACTCAATAGCATCAACTTCACAAAAGAGTAATCAACACCGAGAAAGTTTCCCTAAGAACTATATACAAGATTCAACCAATTATTCTGGTAATGGTATGGAGATGGTGATGATGTTCTTGATGATACAATGATGGTGGTGGTGATGATGACATTGTCGATGAAGTCCAGCTTGATGGTGGTGTTGATGGCGACGATCTCCCTCTCCGGAAGGAATTCCCCCAATAGAATTACATGCGCTTGGAGATATTTCTCTCTCGGTGTTTTCATGCCCTTGAGGCGTGACGGAATCTTTACGTAGTCCGGCTCCTTGATTATTAGGGTTCGGGAGGATTACTTATCGCCAGATGAGAGCCAGGAGGTGGGCTAGGAGGCCACACCACCACCTGGTGGCATGTGACCCGAGTCGGAGGAGTCGAGGCGGAGGTTGTAGAGCCCAAGGCATGGAGCCCAAGCTCTCGTTGCCTCCTGCATGATTATAGTAGTTGATGGCGCAGAGGCTCCCACCTTTTATGTTCCTCTTTGCTGATTACCTTCTTCTCCCTCTATTGGTTGCTTCCCTTTTTAAGTGGCATCCATAACCGGAGCTTCAGCCACTTTGGAGGAAATGCTCTCCTACGTCGCCTGACCACCAGAACAACATCTATGCCGGCAGAGCCTGAGACATCCGGAGTCGAATTGATGTTTATCTCTATGGCGGAGGTCTCAGGGATGACGGGGGACGAGCTCGGTGGAGCCTATTGCAGGTTTGGCGGCAGGAGTTGCGGGAGAAGCAGCGGGAGACGACTTGGAGAACATATCACGAATATTCTTGGAACCCCAAACATCTTTGGAGGTCCGCCTCAAACCAACACCGGATTTCTTCTTAAAACTTACATAGTATAAGTACAGGAGTTGAATAGGTGCAAAACAAAATAAAGATGGAGGATGAATATACTTACACTATGGTAGAGGCCTTATCCAAGGGGATGCCGGTGGATTTCTTCTTCTCTGCCTCTAAGGCGGCAGTGGATTTCTCAGAGACTCCATGATGGCTCAATGCACGTCGCCCAGAAAAGTGCTTGGTCTGTGGTGTTGATGTAGATCTTGTTGGGAACCCCAAGAGGAAGGTGTGATGAGCACAGCAGCAAGTTTCCCTCAGTTATGAAACCAAGGTTTAATCGAACCAGTAGGAGCAAGGAAACACCCCAAAGGTGTTACTAGCTGAGCTTTAGCGGGTACCACTGGTGCTAGTAGCAACGTGGAGACCTGCACAACACAACCACAGAACTTTGTCCCCAACTTGCGATGAGGTTGTCAATCTCATCGTGTTTTCACGGAAAACAAAGGATTAAACGTGTAATGGAAAGAAGTAAAAGTTTGCAGAAAGTAAACACAAAGCAGTAAAAGATTGTAGATTGTATGTAAAGTAAAGGACCGGGATCCATAGTTCACTAGAGGTGGCTCTCCTTAAGATAGATAACATGCTGGGTGAACAAATTACAGCGGGGCAATTGACAAACATCGAGAAAGCAATACATGTATATACTAATCATCTTGACTCCTTTGGAACTTGATTGGGCATTACAACATTGTACATAGACCGCCATCCAACTACATCTATGACTAATAACCCACCTTGAGTTATCATCCGAACCCCCTCCAGATTAAGTTGCAAACAGCAGTTATTGCTTTACGAATTGCGTGTAAAGTAACCAATATGATTGTTCTATGAACAAAGGATTGTTGTTTTCTCCCTAGTAGCAACAACATATCTAGTACCTTAGAGATTTCTGTCACTTGCCCAGATTACCAGAGGCATGAACCCACTATTGAGCATAAATACTAACTCTTGGAGTTGCTAGCATCTACTTCGCCAAGATAGCTACTAACAACGGAAAACATGCAAGATCACAAATAACAAAGACATGATAGAATCAATAATCAATCTGAAATAGTATCTCAATATTCATTGGATCCCCATAACACAACATGCAGAATTACAAATAGATGATCTTGATCATGAATGGAGCTCACAAGATCTAAACATGAAAGCACAAAGGAGGAGAACCAGCCATCTAGCTACTACATGGACCCGTAGTCCATAGATGAACTACTCACGCATCACACCGGAGGCTTGCATGATGATGAAGAAGGCCTGTGGTGAATTCCTCTCCCGTGGTGCCGGAAGAGCTTCAGATCCCTGCCGATCTAGGGACGTAGACGACGGCTACAAACTCTTTCATGGATTTTTGATTGGGTGCTTAGGGTTTTCGTCCCAAGGGCAATATATAGGCGGAAGGAGAGGCCGAGGGTGCTGGGTCGGTTGACCACCCAGCATGGGCCCTGGCCACGCTGCCAGTGGTGTGGCCGCCTCCGGCCCTTCTCCGCTTTCGATTCGCACTTGATCACTTCCGGAAAAAAGGCACTTTGGCTTTTGTCCTGTCCAATTCCGAGAATATTCATTTTCTGACTTTCCTGGAACCAAAAACAGCAGAAAACATGCAGCTAGCACTGTGGCTCTTGTTAATAGGTTAGTCCAAGAAATCATATGAAAAGTACTCCAAAGTTGGAACAAAACACAAGAAAGTGGATAAAACCAAGCATGGAACATCAAAAATTATAGATACATTTGCAATGTATCAACATCCCCAGCTTAACTCCTACTCGTCCTCGAGTAGGTAAGTGATAAAAAAGAAAGAATAATTTTTGAGGTGACATGCACCATCAAAGACTTGATCAAAGTATTTGTAAAGCATTCAAAGCTGGGATCATAGTACTTCAATCATAACATGAAATACAAAGTTCTAGCAATAAGCAAAGAAACTATGATGCAACATGAAAAGGCACAAACAAAAGATTCATGAATAACAATGCTTTGCAAGACGTTTGTTTGTTTCACATAAATAAAACATGGCATAATAGTATTCAGCTTGTCCCTCAATAGAGTAGCAAATATAAATGCATAGGACACCTTCAAAGTTCATAAGAGTGACTAGATACAATAGTTTAAAACAAGCAATATCAAAGTATGTATCAATCAACTAGTCTTGGGACAATGCACATAGAACTAAGAATGGCCACTATGCTCTCAAAGTAGGTGCATAAAGTACAAGGTGGAGACTCAATATATATGGTGGAAGAAAGGCCTTTTGTAAAAGGAAGTAGGGATTCAAGTCTCATAAAGAGCTTCCAAAAATTATGGTACTTATAGCTTTCATCTCTCATTGCCCCTATCATAAGCATCTTGAAGTGATTAAGGTTAAAGTGAACAAACTATGGTGTACATGCTTGACGAAGTATAAGTCAGAAATGTCATGTCCCTTGTATACGAGGGTTGCTCCTCATGCTACTCAAGTTTAGTCACCGGTAAGTTCTTGTCATTGTAAGTATATGTGTATCATAGAGAACCAATTAACTGGTACCCTTGCCCGATGATACGGAAGAATCCCCATATCAAAATGACAAGGCAAGCAGACAACGAGCATCTCAGCATTCTTATTATTTACCATGGGACTATGGTGCTTTTTTCTCTCTTTCCTCTTTTCATAGTATCTCTTTTTTTTCTCTTTTCTCATTTTTTCAATATAGGACTCTTTTTTTATAAGAAGAATGCTTCATAGACAGCTCATTATGGTTACACTGCAGGTTTCCACCATGTCAGCATGGATTAGACTAGTGGCCCAGGCGTTTCTCTAACACATATACATAACTCCATGGACTTACAAGCTCCCCTTTCATTTCACACCGACGACATCCATATACAAAAGAGCATGATATCAACTAGGTACAAGTACCAAGTGCAATGTTGAAAGCGTTCCCCATGAAAGCATGGTTCTGCTAATTCCCAACAAATAAGTGCAAGCATATACAACATAGAAGACACAATGGTTCAAGTTTATTAAGGGCAAGAAAAGTAAAGTGTGCCATCAAGTTCGTGAGAGCTTTAATCACTAGTTTTCTCATAACAAGTTTAATTTGGAAGGTAAACAAAAGCATGAATATACTTGGAATAGCATAAAATAGTAGGTAGGTATGGTGGACTCTTTGGAATAACTAGGTTTAGGGAGTTCGATGCATGAGTGGAACTCATACTTTGTTGTGGAGGCTAGCAAAAGACTGGGAGCGACAAACTAAGAGAGCAATAATGGCCATAATCATGCAGAGCGACAAAACATCATTGATCAAAGCATAAAGTGATACTACAAGTTGAAAACTAAAGGATCATAAAGGCTATGGTGACTTGAGATAGTCATAACATGGTGTGAGCATGTGCCAAGTCAACCCAAATAAAGCATCAAAGGAGAATACCACTATACTATGCTTTAATATGCTAAAACAACACATGATTCATCCAAGACACATTAAGAAATCTCAATTGTTTATAAAAAGTCATGCTACAGCAAAGAATACTAAGCATAAAGCCAAAACAATATCAAGCATGGCATGACAAAGCATAGGCCACAGTCAAAAACAAGCTCTTTTTACCACATAAGTATGAACTTTCCTACTCTTTTCCAAACCAAACCAAACTATTTGAAAACCAATATATGAAAGAGGGAGTACAACCAATTTATTAATAAAACTAAGAAAACCAAAGCAAATGAAAAACCAAAACAAAAACGAGAAAGAAGACGCTCCAAGAAAAACACAACTGTGCATGAAACAATAAAAATGAAGCGTTTGGAAGAAACCTGGGATTTTTATTGATGAAGAAGGGGATGCCTTGGGCATCCCCAAGCTTTGACGCTTGTACTTCTTGGATATTTCTTGGGGTGACATGCGTGGCATCCCCAAGCTTGAGCTTTAGTCCATCCTTCATCTCATTACTCATTCCTTCCATACACCTGAAATTTTTCCTTCATACAAAACTTCACACAATCTCATTAGCAACATTAGTGCACTTAAGATAAATAAGTCTTAAGATTTAGTTCTAACACCAAATAAACTTCCATTAGAACACTAGCTACTGTATCACTTCCCTCAAAAATCTCAATTCCCCAAAATTACTTAAGAAGGAACCAACAAGAAGCAAATGCAAAAAATGGCAGAAATCTGTCAAAACAGACCAACAGGTAAAGATGAATTTTTTCTAAGACCTTATGTTGCTCAAATCAAAAAGTGTTGAACTAACGAAAGTTAGATAACAACCTGTGTCAGAAGCACAAACAATTACAGCTCAATCAGACATACAGAGCTCTCTCACGAATTTTTACGGTGCAGCACAGAAATCTGTTTCGGGACAGCAACTTTCCCAATCATTACTTCTCTCTCATTAGAGGTTACTCTTGGCACAAAAAGCAAATAAAAAGGATAAGGAGAGGTTATTACAGAGGTAATAACTTCTAACACTCATCTAAAACTTTTCGGTTATCTCCCAATAAGTACTTTTCTTTAACGCCTTTAAGTTAGGCATAAGAAGCAAATAAAGAATCAAGTGTTCTCAAACGAAGAAGCATTAAGATCAATACCAGAAATATTTTCAACAAGGCAAGGTATATCATCCAAATAAGTTCTAGAGTATCCTCTCTCAATGCTCTTGGGTTCACTATTCTCATCAAAAGGGTTTGCAGGAACAATCCAATCAAGATTCTTTTCTATGGCATCATGTATTGCTACTAGTTTAAAGGGTATTGGTATCTTAGGTTCCTCCCCATTAGGCTTGGTTTTGTTCATCTTTTCTCGTGTACCAACAACATCTACACATGAGCCTAGCATATTGAAACGTTCAAAAACTTTTCTAGCTTCCTTAGCAACATCATAGAACTCCTTAAACAAAGTTTCTAGAATAAAATCCCTCTTTTCAGGGTCCTCAATTTCTTTAAGCTTAAGAAACATTATTTGCATTAAGGGGTTAAGGTTAACAAACCTAGCTTCTAACATGTGAATTAAAGAAGCTACAGCAATCTCATAGTTTGGAGCAAGTTCTACAAGGGATCTATCCTCAGTATCTCCATGCTTACTAACATGATTAAAGAATTCTTCAATGTTATCTTTCCCAATTATAGAACCACTACCAATTGGAAGGTCTTTCAGGGTGAATGTAGGGATCAACATGGTGAGCTAAGGGAGAGGTGACAACTAAAGGAGACTTAATTTTTTTGAGTTTTTGATAAAGAAAGCAAACTTGTAAAACTAATTTTTTTGGGATTTTGAAATAAGAAAGAAAACTATTAAAACTATTTTTTTTTGTTTTTTTGAATAAAGAAAACAAGCAAACAAAGCAAAAATAAACTAAGCAAAACAAAAACAACAAAGTAAAGAGATTGGTTATGAGGGACTCCCCTTGTGAAGATGTCCTTGACTCCTCGGCAACGGCGCCATAAAATCGCTTGATGGCTCAATGCACGGCGCCCAGAAAAGTGCTTGGTGCGTGGTTTGATGTAGAGCTCGTTGGGAACCCCAAGAGGAAGGTATGATGAGCACAGCAGCAAGTTTTCCTCAGTTATGAAACCAAGGTTTAATCGAACCAGTAGGAGCAAGGAAACACCCCAAAGGTGTTACTAGCTGAGCTTTGGCAGGGCGCACTACCGGTGCTTGTAGCAACGTGGAGACCTACACAACACAACCACAGAACTTTGTCCCCAACTTGTGATGAGGTTGTCAATCTCACCGTGTTTTGCGGAAAACAAAGGATTAAACATATCGAATGGAAAGAAGTAAAAGTTTGTAGAAAGTAAACACAAAGCAGTAAAAGATTGTAGATTGTATGTAAAGTAAAGGACCGGGATCCATAGTTCACTAGAGGTGGCTCTCCTTAAGATAGATAACATGCTAGGTGAACAAATTACAGCGGGGCAATTGACAAACACCGAGAAAGCAATACATGCATATACTAATCATCTTGGCTCCTTTGAGACTTGATTAGGAATTACAACATAATACATAGACCGCCATCCAACTACATCTATGACTAATAATCCACCTTCAAGTTATCATCCGAACCCCCTCCAGTATTAAGTTGCAAGCAACAGATTATTGCTTTATGAACTGCGTGTAAAGTAAACAATACGATTGTTCTATGAATAAAGGATTGTTGTTTTCTCCCTAGTAGCAACAGCACATCTAGTACCTTAGAGATTTCTATCACTTCCCCAGATTACCGGAGGCATGAACCCACTATCGAGCATAAATACTAACTCTTGGAGTTGCTAGCATCTACTTGGCCAAGATAGCTACTAACAACGGAAAGCATGCAATATCTCAAATAACAAAGACATGATAGAATCAATAATCAATCTGAAATAGCATCTCAATATCCATCGGATCCCTGCAAACACAACATGTAGAATTACAAATAGATGATCTTGATCATGAACGGAGCTCACAAGATCTAGACATGAAAGCACAAAGGAGGAAAACCAGCCATCTAGCTACTACATGGATCCGTAGTCCAAGGATGAACTACTCACGCATCACACCGAAGGCTTGCATGGTGATGAAGAAGGCCTCCAGGGTGAATTCCCCTCTCCGGCAGGGTGCCTGGAAGAGCTTCAGATCCCTCCCGATCTAGGGATGGAGATGACGGCGGCTACAGACTCTTTCGTCGATTTTTGATCGGGCATTTAGGGTTTTCGTCCCGAGGGCAATATATAGGCGGAAGGAGAGGCCGAGGGGGTGCCTGGGCTGGGCACACCACCCCCTGGCGTGGGCCAGGCCTGGCCGTGTGGCCAGGTGGTGTGGCCGCCCTCTGGCCCTTCTCTGTCTCGTATTCTGGCACTTGATCACTTCCGAAAAAATAGGCACTTTGGCTTTTGCCCCGTCCAATTCCGAGAATATTCATTTTCTGACTTTCGTGGAACCAAAAACAGCAGAAAACAAGCAGCTGGCACGATAGCTCTTGTTAATAGGTTAGTCCAAGAAATCATATGAAAAGTACTCCAAAGTTGGAACAAAACACAAGAAAGTGGATAAAACCAAGCATGGAACATCAAAAATTATATATACATTTGCAATATATCACTCCACTCTACATTTTCTTCTTCTTGCCCTCGGCAGCAGCTTCAGAGGTGGAGCTCTTCCGCTTTCGTGCTGTCGGAGCTATATGATCCTTGGGAGCGTCATCATCAGACACAACGTCAATATCTTTAAGCTTTGGGTCATAGACCTGGGAGGCCATTTGATCCGCCGCCAAGGTCGCCAGCTGATAGATCCAACAAAAAGTCAAGTGAGTAATGCATTCAAGATGGAAGACCTTAGAGTACATATATAACGAGCAACAAAGGAAGCACAGTTACCTCGGGGCATTTTGCCGCCTTTGAACATGTCAAAGGCAATCTTGAAGCCACGCTTCCTATCTTTCACTTTGATGATGTCCTTTAACTGGAGCTTGATGGAGTCATTGGAGAAGCTGTCCTGCGAGATTCGCATAGGATCTTTTCTTCTCTTGGAGTACTTATGCATCGCTTCACAATGCTATAGAGGTTGGATCCGCCTCGTGAACCAAAGACATAGCTAGGTCCAAGTCAAACCTCCATCTACCAGCCACTTGATCCACCTTTCGGCATGAGAGGTCTCATCGTCGGACGAAAGGGGACCTTGGGATCTCCATGTGGGGGCCTCTGCGGCGGCTCCATCGACTAAGTCGGGGTATGAGTCTTGGCGGCCGACCAGAAGGATATCTAGGACATAAAAATACGATTGTTGCCAGTTCTTGCAAGACTCATGCCCGACGATGTCGGGGAAATGCCGTGAGTACGGATCTTAAAACTGATTGTTCCGCAAATCCACGTCTCATCCTTGGATTCTACGGACTCTCTCTTGACGAGGGCATACCATACTCACACCGACTACTTTCTAGAGAATGCATCATATACGCAAAAGATTTTTGAAGGCGATATAGGATGAGCAAGGAGTTTTTATGGAGATTCTTCATGACCCGAGAGAGTAATAATATGACTACTTCGTGCTAGAGCATGATGTCGTGGTGATACGTTGCAAACGTATCCATAATTTTTGATGTTCCATGCTTGGTTTTATCTACTTTCTTATGTTTTTTCCACACTTTGGAGTACCATTCATATGATTTCTTGGACTAACCTATTAACAAGAGCCACGATGCAGTTGCCTATTTTCACTGTTTTTGGTTCCAGAAAGTCAGAAAATGAATATTCTCGGAATTAGACCGGACAAAAACCAAAGTCGTTATTTTCCCGAAAGATTCACGGAGCCAGAAGGAGAGACGAAGGGGGGCCACAAGGTGGCCAAACCACCCCTAGGTGCGGGTCCCCCCAGGCCGTGCTAGGGCATGCTGTGGGCCCCCTGGCCGGCCACCGACCTTGCCCCTTCGCCTATAAGATCCCCCTGATGCAAAAACCCTAAATCATCAATCAGAAATCCACGAAAAGTTTCGCAGCACCGCCGCCACCAAAGGGGATATTCAGGGGACAGAAAGTCTCTGTTCCGGCACCCTGCCGGGACGTGAAAGTGCCCCGGGAGCCATCTCCATCAATCTCCACCACCATCTCCATCACCATTGCTGATTCCCATGATGAGGAGGGAGTAGTTCTTCCTCGAGGCTAAGGGTTCTACCGGTAGCTATGTGTTCATCTCTCTCTATGCATGATCATATTGTGATCATGAGCTTTGTAATCAAGTAGATCTACCTTGCTACTCAAGTGCTTTAATAGATCTCTGCTCTCCCCATGTGTGTGAAGTTGACAGTGTGCACACCATGGTGGCACTTAGGCTAGAGATTATAAATACTTGTTATGAGTTATATTTGGAGTTGGGTGTCTCTGTGAAATTGTGGTGTTTGTTTGAACCATCTAGTGCTCAAGGTGACAGTGTGGGGTTATCTAGATGGGAAAGACTTACTTTGGGGTGTGCTGTTATAGCCCTACCATGGATTAGAGTGTCCAACCGGAGAGTAGTTAAGAGTATTATCATAAAGAGAAGATATTTATATGAGAGAGTGTTCACTAGTGAAAGTATGATCCCTAGGCCTTGTTTCTAAGCACTGAAACACCGTTTGCTACTAGATCTGTTACATGGTTGCTTGCTTCCATCTTTATTTCAGTTTTACTTTAGTCTTTTCCACGCCATCAAGCTATTTTCTATCACCATACCACTTGTATTTCACTATCTCCTCGACGAACTAGTGCACCTATACACCTGACAAGTGTATTGGGTGTGTTGGGGACACAAGAGACTTCTTGTATCTTGATTGCAGGGTTGCTTGAGAGGGGATACCTTTGAACACTTCCTCCCTGAGTTCGATAAACCTTGGGTGACTAACTTAAGGAAAACTTGCTGTTGTTCTACAAACTGTGCACTTGGAGGCCCAACAACTATCTGCAAGAATAGAAGTGCGTAGACATCAAGCTATTTTATAGCGCCATTGATGGCTCAGTGTTGATGTAGAGCTCGTTGGGGAACCCCAAGAGGAAGGTATGATGAGCACAGCAGCAAGTTTCCCTCAGTTATGAAACCAATGTTTAATCGAACCAGTAGGAGCAAGGAAACACCCCAAAGGTGTTGCTAGCTGAGCCTTGGCAGGGCGCACTACCGGTGCTAGTAGCAACATAGAGACCTGCACAACACAACCACAGAACTTTGTCCCTAACTTGCCATGGGGTTGTCAATCTCACCAGTTTTGCTGAAAACAAAGGATTAAACGTATCGAATGGAAGGAAGTAATAGTTTGCAGAAAGTAAACACAAAGCAGTAAACAGTTTGTAGATTGTATGTAAAAGAAAGGACCGGGATCCATAGTTCACTAGAGGTGGCTCTCCTTAAGATAGATAACATGCTGGGTGAACAAATTACAGCGGGGCAATTGACAAACATCGAGAAAGCAATACATGTATATACTAATCATCTTGACTCCTTTGGAACTTGATTGGGCATTACAACATTGTACATAGACCGCCATCCAACTACATCTATGACTAATAACCCACCTTCAGGTTATCATCTGAACCCCCTCCAGTATTAAGTTGCAAGCAACAGATTATTGCTTTACAAATTGCGTGTAAAGTAACCAATATGATTGTTCTATGAACAAAGGATTGTTGTTTTCTCCCTAGTAGCAACAACATATCTAGTACCTTAGAGATTTCTGTCACTTGCCCAGATTACCAGAGGCATGAACCCACTATTGAGCATAAATACTAACTCTTGGAGTTGCTAGCATCTACTTCGCCAAGATAGCTACTAACAACGGAAAACATGCAAGATCACAAATAACAAAGACATGATAGAATCAATAATCAATCTGAAATAGTATCTCAATATTCATTGGATCCCCGCAAACACAACATGCAGAATTACAAATAGATGATCTTGATCATGAATGGAGCTCACAAGATCTAAACATGAAAGCACAAAGGAGGAGAACCAGCCATCTAGCTACTACATGGACCCGTAGTCCATAGATGAACTACTCACGCATCACACCGGAGGCTTGCATGATGATGAAGAAGGCCTCCAGGGTGAATTCCCCTCTCCGGCAGGGTGCCGGGAAGAGCTTCAGATCCCTGCCGATCTAGGGACAGAGACGACGACGGCTACAAACTCTTTCGTGGATTTTTGATTGGGTGCTTAGGGTTTTCGTCCCAAGGGCAATATATAGGCGGAAGGAGAGGCCGAGGGGGTGCTGGGGTCGGCCAGACCACCCCCTGGCGTGGGCCAGGCCTGGCCACGCGGCCAGGTGGTGTGGCCGCCCTCTGGCCCTTCTCTGTTTCGTATTCTGGCACTTGATCACTTCCGGAAAAAAGGCACTTTGGCTTTTGTCCCGTCCAATTCCGAGAATATTCATTTTCTGACTTTCCTGGAACCAAAAACAGCAGAAAACATGCAGCTAGCACTGTGGCTCTTGTTAATAGGTTAGTCCAAGAAATCATATGAAAAGTACTCCAAAGTTGGAACAAAACACAAGAAAGTGGATAAAACCAAGCATGGAACATCAAAAATTATAGATACATTTGCAATGTATCAACATCCCCAAGCTTAACTCCTACTCGTCCTCGGTAGGTAAGTGATAAAAAGAAAGAATAATTTTGAGGTGACATGCACCATCAAAGACTTGATCAAAGTATTTGTAAAGCATTCAAAGCTGGGATCATAGTACTTCAATCATAACATGAAAGATAAAGTTCTAGCAATAAGACAAACAAACTATGATGCAACATGAAAAGGCACAAATAAAAGATTCATGAATAACAATGCTTTGCAAGACGTTTGTTTGTTTCACATAAAGAAAACATAGCATAATAGCATTCAGCTTGTCCCTCATAGAGTAGCAAATATAAGTGCATAGGACACCTTCAAAGTTCATAAGAGTGACTAGATACAAATAGTTTAAAACAAGCAATATCAAGTTATGCATCAATCAACTAGTCTTGGGACAATGCATGATGTCTACGCACTTCTATTCTTGTAGACAGTTGTTGGGCCTCCAAGTGCAGAGGTTTGTAGCCTTAAGTGGATTACCCAAGGTTTGTCGAACTCAGGGAGGAAGTGGTCAAAGGTATCCCCTCTCAAGCAACCCTGCAATCAAGATACAAGAAGTCTCTTGTGTCCCCAACACACCCAATACACTTGTCAGGTGTATAGGTGCACTAGTTCAGCGAAGAGATAGTGAAATACAAGTGATATAGATAATTATAAGTGGTAACGGTGATAGAAGATAGCTTGATGGCATGAAAAAGACTAAAGGCAAACTTAAATAATGATGGAAGCAAGCAAACATGTAATAGATCTAATAGAAAACGGTGTTCTAGTGCTTAGAAACAAGGCCTAGGGATCATACTTTCACTAGTGAACACTCTCATATAAATATATTCTTTTTTATGATATTACGCTGAACTACTCTCCGATTGGACACTCTAATCGTTGGTAGGGCTATAACAGCAAACCTCAAAGTTCATCTTTCCCATCTAGAAAACCCCACACTATCACCTTGAGCACTAGATGGTTCCAACAAACACCACAATTTCATAGAAACATCCAACTCCAAATATAACTCATAACAAGTATTTGTAATCTCTAGCCTAAGTGCCACCATGGTGTGCACACTATCAACTTCACACACATGGGGAGAGCAGAGATCTAATAAAGCACTTGAGTAGCAAGGTAGATCTATAGATTACAATCTCATGATCACAATATGATCATGCATAGAGAGAGAGAGAGAGATGAACACATATCTACCGGTAGAACCCTTAGCCTCGAGAGAGAACTACTCCCTCCTCATCATGGGAATCAGCAATGTTGATGGAGATGGTGATGGAGATCGATGGAGATGGCTCCGGGGGCACTTCCCCGTCCCGGCAGGGTGCAGGAACAGAGACTTTCTGTCCCCCGAATCTCCCCTTCGGTGGCGGCGGCGCTGTGGAACTTTTCGTGGATTTCTGATTGACCATCTAGGGTTTTGGTATCGAGAGGCTCTTATAGGCGAAGGAGCGAAGGTCGGTGGCTAACCAGGGGGGCCACACCATGCCCTAGCGTAACTTAGGTAGACCCGTGCCATGGGGTGGTGTGGCCACCCGGTGGCCCCTCTCCGACTCTCCTTCTGGCTCCGTGAGTCTTCCGGGAAAATAGTAACTTTGGCTTTTGTCACGTCGAATTCCGAGAATATTCATTTTCTGACTTCCTGGAACCAAAAACAACAGAAAACAGGCAACTGGCACTGTGGCATCTTGTTAATAGGTTAGTCCAAGAAATCATATGAAAAGTACTCCAAAGTATGGACAAAACACAAGAAAGTGGATAAAACCAAGCATGGAACATCAAAAATTATAGATACATTTGCAATGTATCAGCATCTAAGCTTAACTCCTGCCGTTATCGAGTAGGTCAGTGATAAAAAGAAAGAATAATTTCTGAGGTGACATGCACCATCAAAGACATGATCAAAGTATTTGTAAAATATTCAAAGCTGGAAACATAGTACTTTAATCATAACATGAAAGATAAGGTTCTAGCAATAAGACAAAGCAACTATGTTGCAACATGAAAAGGCACAAACAAAAGATTCATGAATAACAATGCTTTGCAAGACGTTTATTTGTTTCACAGAAAGAAAACATAGCATAGTGGCATTCAGCTTGTCCCTCATAGAGTAGCAAATATAAATGCATAGGACACCTTCAAAGTTCATAAGAGTGACTAGATACAAATAGTTTAAAACAAGCAATATCAAGTTATGCATCAATCAACTAGTCTTGGGACAATGCACATAGAACTAAGAATGGCCACTATGCTCTCAAAGTAGGTGCATAAAGGTAGGAGGTGGAGACTCAATATAATGGTGGAAGAAAGGCCTTCATAGAAGGAAGCAGAGATTCAAGTTTCATAAGATCTTCCAAAAATTATGGTACTTATTAGCTTTCAGCTCTCATTGCCCCTATCATAAGCATCTTGAAGGTGATTAAGGTTAAAGTGAACAAACTATGGTGTATATTCCTGACGAAGTATAAGTTGGAAATCTCATGTCCCTTGAATACGAGGGCCGCTCCTAATGCTACTCAAGTTTAGTCACTAGTAAGTTCTTGTCATCGTAAGTACATGTGTATCATAGAGAACCGCCAACGGGGTACCCCTTGCCCGATGATACAGAAGAATCCCCATATCAAAATGATAAGGCAAGCAGACAACGAGCATCTCAGCAATCTTCTTATTTACCATGGGAATATGGTGCTTTTTTCTCACTTTCCTCTTTTCATAATCTCATTTTTTTCTTTTTCTCTTTTGCTTAATGTAGGACTCTTTTTTTATAAGAAGAAAGCTTCATAGACAGCTCATTATGGTTACGCTGCAGGTTTCCACCATGTCAGCATGGATTAGACCTTGCCTGTGGCGTTTCTCTAAAACATATACATAACTCCATGGACTTACAAGCTCCCCTTTCATTTCACAAGCGACATCCATATACAAAAGAGCATGTTATCAACTAGGTACAAGTACCAAGTGCAATGTTGAAAGCGTTCCCCATGAAAGCATGGTTCTGCTAATTCCCAACAAATAAGTGTAAGCATATACAACATAGACGACACAATGATTCAAGTTTATTAAGGGCAAGAAAAGTAAAGTGTGCCATCAAGTTCGTGAGAGCTTTAATCACTAGTTTTCTCATAACAAGTTTAATTCGAAAGGTAAACAAAAGCATGAATATACATGGAATAGCATATGCTAATAGGTAGGTATGGTGGACTCTTTGGAATAACTTGGTTTTAGGAATTGGATGCATGAGTGGAACTCATACTTGGTGACGGAGGCTAGCAAAAGACTGGGAGCGACAAACTAAGAGAGCAATAATGGCCATAATCATGCAGATCGACAAAACATCATTAATAAAAACATAAAGTGATACTACAAGTTGAAAACTAAAAGGATCATAAAGGCTATGGTGACTTGGGATAGTCATAACATGGTGTGAGCATGTGCCAAGTCAACCCAAATAAAGCATCAAAGGAGAATACCACTATAATATGCTTTAATATGCTAAAACAACGCATGATTCATCCAAGGCACATTAAGCAATCTCAATTGTTTATAACAAGTGATGCTACAGCAAAGAATACTAAGCATAAAGCCAAAACAATATCAAGCATGGCATGACAAAGCATAGGCCACAGTCAAAAACAAGCTCTTTTTACCACATAAGTATGAACTTTCCTACTCTTTTCCAATCCAAACCAAACTATTTGCAAACTAATGTATGAAAGAGGGGGTCCAACCAATTTATTCAGCAAACTAAGCAAACCATGCAAACAAAAAACCAAAACGAAAACGAAAAAGAAGACGCTCCAAGAACAACACAACCGTGCATGAAACAATAAAAATGAAGCGTTTGGAAGAAACCTGGGATGTTTATTGATGAAGAGGGGGATGCCTTGGGCATCCCCAAGCTTTGACGCTTGTACTTCTTGGATATTTATTGGTGTGACATGCGTGGCATCCCCAAGCTTGAGCTTTAGTCCATCCTTCATCTCATTACTCATTCCTTCCATACACCTGAAATTTTTCCTTCATACAAAACTTCACACAATCCTTATTAGCAACATTAGTGTACTCAAAATAATTGGTCTTTAGGTTCAGTTCCAACACCAATAAAACTTCCATTAAAACACAAGCTACTGTAGCACTTCCCTCAAAAAGCTCAATTCCCCCAAAGAACTCAAAAAGGAACCAACAAGAAGCAAATGCAAATAATGGCAGAAATCTTGGAAAACAGACCAGCAGGTAAAGATGAATTTTTTCGAAGACCTTATTTTGCTCAAATCAAAAAGTGTTGAACTAACAGAAGTTAGATAACAACCTGGGGCAGAAGCAAAAAAATTCACGCCTCAAAAGGACGTACAGAGATTTTACACGAATTTTTATGGTGAAGCACAAAAATCTGTTTCGGGATAGCAACTTTCCCAATCATTACTTCTCTCTCATTAGAGGTTACTCTTGGCACAAAAGACAAATAAAAAGGTTAAGGAGCGGTTATTACTGAAGTAATAACTTCGAAGACTCATCTAAAACTTTTGGGTTATCTCCCAATAAGTACTTTTCTTTAACGCCTTTAAGTTAGGCATGATAGTTTGAGAAGATGCTCACATAAGAAATATGAATTAAAGTAAAAGAGAGAATCAAGAAGCAAATTCAAAACATATTTAAGTCTAACCCACTTCCTATGCAAAGGAATCTTGTAAAGAAACAAGTCATTAAAGCACAAAGCAACCAGCATATTAAAGCAAAACAAGTGCAACTTCAAGACTTTTAACATAAAGAGGGGAAACCTAATATTATTGAGATGCATAAAACCATGTTTCCCTCTCTCATAATAACTTTCAGTAGCATCATGAATAAAACTAACAATATAACTATCACATAAAACATTCTTATCATGATCCACATGCATAAAAGAATTAATACTCCCCCTATAAGCATAGTTATTCTTATTAATTGTAGTGGGAGCAAATTCAACAATATAGCTATCATTATTATTCTCATGACCATAATCATCAAATATAGGAGGCATATTGTAATCATAATTAATTTTCTCCTCAATAGTAGGTGGACTAAAAACATCATATTCATCATTGTAATCATCATATATTGGAGGTTTGGTATCATCATAAGAAATAGAATAGCTATCTTCCAAAGCTGGGGAAATAAAAAGATCATTTTCATAAAAACTAGCTTCCCCAAGCTTAGACTTTTCCGTAGCATTAGCAATAATGGTGTCCAAAGAATTCATACTAACAACATTGCTATTAGCATGCAAATAAAGTTCCATAGGTTTTTTCATTTTCTCTTCAAACACTTCATGTCCTAACTCAAGATAAATACTATAAAGCTCTCTAATTTTGTTGTTGTTTTCCATTAAGCCTAACTAGTGAAAACAAGAAACAAAAAGGGAAAATTGTAGAATCTAAAGGAAATAACTTCGAGCACTCACACCAGAAAATAGGCATTTGTCGTGGGAGGTTCTTCTTCTTTAATCCTCTGGTGTGAATACCTTTTACCTTACCTCCCCGGCAACGGCGACAGAAAATAGCTTTTACCTTACCTCCCAAGAAGCAGAAAAATAGCTTGATGTCTACGCACTTCTATTCTTGTAGACAGTTGTGTGGCCTCTAAGTGTAGAGGTTTCTAGAACAGCAGCAAGTTTTCCCTTAAGTGGATTACCCAAGGTTTATCAAACTCAGGGAGGAAGTGGTCAAAGGTATCCCCTCTCAAGCAACCCTGCAATCAAGATACAAGAAGTCTCTTGTGTCCCCAACACACCCAATACACTTGTCAGGTGTATAGGTGCACTAGTTCGGCGAAGAGATAGTGAAATACAAGTGATATAGATAATTATAAGTGGTAACAGTGATAGAAGATAGCTTGATGGCGTGAAAAAGACTAAAGGCAAACTTAAATAAAGATGGAAGCAAGCAAACATGTAATAGATCTAATAGCAAACGGTGTTCCAATGCTTAGAAACAAGGCCTAGGGATCATACTTTCACTAGTGAACAGTCTCATATAAATATATTCTTTTTTATGATACTACGCTGAACTACTCTCCGGTTGGACACTCTAATCGTTGGTAGGGCTATAACAGCACACCTCAAAGTGCATCTTTCCCATCTAGAAAACCCCACACTGGCACCTTGAGCACTAGATGGTTCTAACAAACACCACAATTTCATAGAAACATCCAACTCCAAATATAACTCATAACAAGTATTTGTAATCTCTAGCCTAAGTGCCACCATGGTGTGCACACTGTCAACTTCACACACATGGGGAGAGCAGAGATCTAATAAAGCACTTGAGTAGCAAGGTAGATCTATAGATTACAAGCTCATGATCACAATATGATCATGCATAGAGAGAGAGATGAACACATAGCTACCGGTAGAACCCTTAGCCTCGAGAGAGAACTACTCCCTCCTCATCATGGGAATCAGCAATGGTGATGGAGATGATGATGGAGATCGATGGAGATGGCTCCGGGGGCACTTCCCCATCCCGGCAGGGTGCTGAAACAGAGACTTTTTGTCCCCCGAATCTCCCCTTCGGTGGCGGCGGCGCTGTGGAACTTTTCATGGATTTCTGATTGACCATCTAGGGTTTTGGTGCCGGAGGCTCTTATAGGCGAAGGAGGCAAGGTCGATGGCCAGCCAGGGGGCCCACACCATGCCCTGGCGTGGCCTAGGTGGACCTGCGCCATGGGGTGGTGTGGCCACCTTGTGGCCCCTCTCCGACTCTCCTACTGGCTCTGTGAGTCTTCCAGGAAAATAGTAACTTTGGCTTTTGTCCCGTCCAATTCCGAGAATATTCAATTTCTGACTTCCTGGAACCAAAAACAGCAGAAAATAGGTAACTGGCACTGTGGCATCTTGTTAATAGGTTAGTCCAAGAAATCATATGAAAAGTACTCCAAAGTGTGGACAAAACACAAGAAAGTGGATAAAACCAAGAATGGAACATCAAAAAATTATAGATACATTTGCAATGTATCAATGCACATAGAACTAAGAATGCCCACTATGCTCTCAAAGTAAGTGCATAAAGGTAGAAGGTGGAGACTCAATATAATGGTGGATAAAGGCCTTCATAGAAGGAAGTAGGGATTCAAGTCTCATAAAGAGCTTCCAAAAATTATGGTACTTATAGCTTTCAGCTCTCATTTCCCCTATCATAAGCATCTTGAAGTGATTAAGGTTAAAGTGAACAAACTATGGTGTACATGCTTGACGAAGTATAAGTTAGAAATCTCATGTCCCTTGAATACGAGGGCCGCTCCTCATGCTACTCAAGTTTAGTCACCAGTAAGTTCTTGTCTTTGTAAGTACATGTGTATCATAGAGAACCGCCAACGGGGTACCCCTTGCCCGATGATACGGAAGAATCCCCATATAAAAATGACAAGGCAAGCAGACAACGAGCATCTCAGCAATCTTCTTATTTACCATGGGAATATGGTGCTTTTTTCTCTCTTTCCTCTTTTCATAATCTCTTTTTTTTCTTTTTCTCTTTTTTCTCAATATAGGACTCTTTTTTTATAATAAGAATACTTCATAGATAGCTCATTATGGTTACGCTGCAGGTTTCCACCATGTCAGCATGGATTAGACCAGCGGCCCAGGCGTTTCTCTAACACATATACATAACTCCATGGACTTACAAGCTCCCCTTTTATTTCACACCGATGATATCCATAGACAAAAGAGCATGATATCAACTAGGTACAAAGTACCAAGTGCAATGTTGAAAGCGTTCCCCATGAAAGCATGGTTCTGCTAATTCCCAACAAATAAGTGCAAGCATATACAACATAGACGACACAATGGTTCAAGTTTATAAAGGGCAAGAAAAGTAAAGTGTGCCATCAAGTTCGTGAGAGCTTTAATCACTAGTTTTCTCATAACAAATTTAATTTGGAAGGTAAACAAAAACATGAATATACTTGGAATAGCATAAGCTAGTGGGTAGGTATGGTGGACTCTTTGGAATAACTTGGTTTAGGGAGTTGGATGCATGAGTGGAACTCATACTTTGTTGTGGAGGTTAGCAAAAGACTAGGAGCAACAAACTAAGATAGCAATAATGGCCATAATCATGTCGAGCGACAAAACATCATTGATCAAAGCATAAAGTGATACTACAAGTTGAAAACTAAAGGATCATAAAGGCTATGGTGACTTGAGATAGTCATAACATGGTGTGAGCATGTGCCAAGTCAACCCAAATAAAGCATCAAAGGAGAATACCACTATACTATGATTTAATATGCTAAAACAACGCATGATTCATCCAAGGCACATTAAGCAATCTCAATTGTTTATAACAAGTCATTCTACAGCAAAGAATACTAAGCATAAATCCAAAACAATATCAAGCATAGCATGACAAAGCATAGGCCACAGTCAAAAACAAGCTCTCTTTACCACTTAAGCATGAACTTTCCTACTCTTTTCCAAACCAAACCAAACTATTTGAAAACCAATGTATGAAAGAGGGGGTCCAACCAATTTATTCAGAAAACTAAGCAAACAAAAGCAAACCAAAAACCAAAAATGAAAACAAAAAAGAAAACGCTCCAAGAACAACAAAACTGTGCATGAAACAATAAAAATGAAGCGTTTGGAAGAAACCTGGGATTTTTATTGATGAAGAAGGGGATGCCTTGGGCATCCCCAAGCTTTGATGCTTGTACTTCTTGGATATTTCTTGTGGTGACACACGTGGCATCCCCAAGCTTGAGCTTTAGACCATCCTTCATCTCATTACTCATTCCTTTCATACACCTGAAATTTTTTCCTTCATACAAAACTTCACACAATCTTTATTAGCAACATTAGTGCACTCAAGATAAATAAGTCTTAAGGTTCAGTTTTAACACCAAATAAACTTCCATTAGAACACTAGCTACTGTAGAACTTCCCTCAAAAATCTCAATTCCCCAAAAGAACTCAAAAAGGAACCAAGAAGAAGCAAATGCAGAAAATGGCAGAAATCTGTCAAAATAGACCAGCAGGTAAAGACGGATTTTTTCGAAGACCTTCTGTTGCTCAAATCATAAAGTGTTGAACTAACTAAAGTTAGATAACAACCTGGGGCAGAATTACAAAAATTCACGCCTCAAGAAGGCGTTCAGAGATTTTACACGAATTTTTACGGTGAAGCACAGAAATCTGTTTCGGGATAGCAACTTTCCCAATCATTACTTCTCTCCCATTAGAGGTTACTCTTGGCACAAAAAGCAAATAAAAAGGATAAGGAGAGGTTATTACTTTCAAGACTCATTTAAAACTTTTGGGTTATCTCCCAATAAGTAATTTTCTTTAACGCCTTTAAGTTAGGCATAAAAAGCACGAAAAAAATCAAGTATTCTCAAATGAAGAAGCATTAAGACCAAATTTCTTGTCCTTACCTCTCTTACTTTTATTCTTAACCTTGGGGAAAATATGATTGCTTGGTGGAGAAGAAAGGTGCATGGTCCCCTTTCCCACATCTATTATTTCTGCAAGGAGTTCTAATAGGGACCTTCCAAGTGTAATTTGTCCTTTTCCTACACATTCAATAACAAGATAATCAGTAGAAATCATTTTTCCAAGGATCTTTGTAAACACTCCTTCAGCTATTCCAATAGGTAATATGGTAGCATTATTAGCAAGAGATATTTCTTTTCCTCCTTCAGTAAGACCCCAAAGATTCAAAGATTCATAAATATCTTTGCGCATAAGACAAAATTCAGACATGATATTATAGCGGGCTTGAAAAGTTTCAGTATTTATATCAATCTTTAATGTGGGGAGCCACTTTGATGGTTCAGAATTTATTGGAACATAATTATGATGCTCCCTAAGCGTATTATAGCAATCTTTTAAGCTAGTAGTGCTAGTCTCAAGAGTGTTCAATCTAGCAAACATTCTTGCGAAAGAAATATCAGTTTGGCTAGGCAAGTTGTAAGTAAGGATCAATTTCTTTATAGCATTAATAGCATCATCCTAATTACATTGGAGGACATATCCTCCCACAACAGCATCTAAAGCATATCTATAGCAAAGAGCAATTCCAAGGTAAAAACTGCTAAGGAACAAGCTTTGAGTCATTTTAGGCTCAGTTTTTTCATGTAGATCAGAGATTCTAGACCAAGATTCTTTAAAACTCTCTTCAATTCCTTGTTTAAAAGTGAAAATCATTTCCTCAGGTGACATAGTGATTGGAGCAATGCTAGATATAATAGCAACTCAAGATAGGAACTTTTTTTTTTGTGTTTTCAATAAAGAAAGCAAACTTGTAAAAACTATTTTTTGTGTGTTTTTGATAAAGAAACAAGCAAACAAAGAAAAAAAGTAAACTAAGTAAAACAAAAATAACAAAGTAAAGAGATTGGTTATGAGGGACTCCCCTTGTGAAGATGTCCTTGACTCCAAGGCAACGGCGCCAGAAAAATGCTTGATGGCTCAGTGTTGATGTAGAGCTCGTTGGAGAACCCCAAGAGGAAGGTATGATGAGCACATCAACAAGTTTCCCTCAGTTATGAAACCAAGGTTTAATCGAACCAGTAGGAGCAAGGAAACACCCCAAAGGTGTTGCTAGCTGAGCCTTGGCAGGGCGCACTACCGGTGCTAGTAGCAACGTGGAGACCTGCACAACACAACCACAGAACTTTGTCCCCAACTTGCGATGAGGTTGTCAATCTCACCGGTTTTGCTGAAAACAAAGGATTAAACGTATCGAATGGAAGAAAGTAATAGTTTGCAGAAAGTAAACAAAAAGCAGTAAACAGTTTGTAGATTGTATGTAAAAGAAAGGACCGGGATCCATAGTTCACTAGAGGTGGCTCTCCTTAAGATAGATAACATGCTGGGTGAACAAATTACAGCGGGGCAATTGACAAACATCGAGAAAGCAATACATGCATATACTAATCATCTTGACTCCTTTGGAACTTGATTGGGCATTACAACATTATACATAGACCGCCATCCAACTACATCTATGACTAATAATCCACCTTCAGGTTATCATCCGAACCCCCTCCAGTATTAAGTTGCAAGCAACATATTATTGCTTTATGAATTGTGTGTAAAGTAAATAATACGATTGTTCTATGAACAAAGGATTGTTATTTTTTCCCTAGTAGCAACAACACATCTAGTACCTTAGAGATTTCTGTCACTTCCCCAGATTACCAGAGGCATGAACCCACTATCGAGCATAAATACTAACTCTTGGAGTTGCTAGCATCTACTTGGCCAAGATAGCTACTAACAACGGAAAGCATGCAAGATCACAAATAACAAAGACATGATAGAATCAATAATCAATCTGAAATAGTATCTCAATATCCATCGGATCCCATAAACACAACATGCAGAATTACAAATAGATGATCTTGATCATGAGCAGAGCTCACAAGATCTAAACATGAAAGCACAAAGGAGGAGAACCAGTCATCTAGCTACTACATGGACCCATAGTCCAGATGAACTACTCACGCATCACATGAGGCTTGCATGATGATGAAGAAGGCCTGTGGTGAATTCTCTCTCTGACAGGTGCTAGGAAGAGCTTGATCCTCCCGATCTAGGGATAGAGACTGACGGCTACATACTCTTCGTGGATTTTTGATCGGTGCTTAGGGTTTTCGTCCGAGGGCAATATATAGGTGGAAGGAGGCCGAGGGTGCTGGGGTCGACCAGACCACCCCCTATCGCGGGCCAGGCCTGGCCATGCAGCCAGGTGGTGTGGCCGGCCCCTAGCCCTTCTCCGTCTCATATTCTGGCTTCAGATGTCTTCCAGAAAAATAGGCACTTTGGCTTTTGTCCCATCCAATTTCGAGAATATTCATTTTCTTACTTTCCTGAAACCAAAAATAGCAGAAAACAGGCAGCTGGCACTGTGGCTCTTGTTAATAGGTTAGTCTAAGAAATCATATGAAAAGTACTCCAAAGTGTGGACAAAACACAAGAAAGTAGATAAAACCAAGCATGGCACATCAAAAATTATAGATACATTTGCAATGTATCGATCGTTCTTAGGGAGGTAAGGTAAAAGGTACTCACATCCTCTGGCTACTAAGCTATCTTCTAGTACAGTTGCTAGTGTGTGTGAGTGCTCGAAGTTATTTCCTTTAGATTCTGCAATTTTGTCTTTTTGTTTCTTGTTTTCACTAGTTAGGCTTAATGGAAAACAACAACAAAAATAGTGAGTTTTATAGTATTTATCTTGAGTTAGGACATGAAGTGTTTGAAGAAAAAATTAAAAAACCTATGAAAGTTTATTTGCATGCTAATAGCAATGTTGTTAGTATGAATTTTTTGGACACCATTATTGCTAATGCTATGGAAAAGTCTAAGCTTGGGGAAGCTAGTTTTGATGAAAATGATCTTTTTAGCCCCCCAAGCATGGAGGAGAAAATTTACTTTGATGACACTATGCCTCCAATATATGATGATTAGAATGATGAGTATGATATTTTCAGTCCACCTACTATTGAGGAGGAAATTAATTATGATTACAATATGCCTCCTATATTTGATGATTATGGTGATGAGAATAATAATGATAGCTATTTTATTGAATTTGCTCCCACCACAATTAATAAAAATGACTATGTTTATGTGGGGAGTAATAATCATTTTATCCATGTGGATCATGATAAGAATGTTTTATGTGATAGTTATATTATTAATTTTATTCATGATGCTACTGAAAGTTATTATGAGAGAGGGAAACATGGTTTTATGTATCTCAATAATATTAAGTTTCCCCTCTTTATGTTGAAAGTCTTGAAGTTGCACTTGTTTTGCTTTACTATGCTTGTTGTTTTGTGCTTTCATGACTTGTTTATTTACAAGATTAGTATGCATAGGAAGTGGGTTAGACTTAAATATGCTTTAAATTTGCTTCTTGATGCTCTCTTTTACTTCAATCCATATTTCTTATGTGAGCATCTTCTCAAACTATCATGCCTAACTTAAAGGTGTTAAAAAAGTACTTATTGGGAGATAACCCAAAAGTTTTAGATGAGTCTTGGAAGTTATTACTTCTGTAATAACCGCTCCTTATCCTTTTTGTTTGCTTTTTGTGCCAAGAGTAACCTCTAATGAGAGAGAAGTAATGCTTGGGAAAGTTGCTGTCCCGAAACAGATTTTTGTTCTTCACTGTAAAAATTCGTGTAAAATCTCAGTACGTCCTTTTGAGGCTTGATTTTTTGTGCTTCTGCCCTAGGTTGTTATCTAACTTTAGTTAGTTCAACACTTTTCGATTTGAGCAACAGAAGATCTTCGAAAAAATTCGTCTTTACCTGCTGGTCTGTTTTGACAGATTTGTGTCATTTTTTTGCATTTGCTTCTTGTTGGTTCCTTTTTGAGTTCTTTTGGGGAATTGAGCTTTTTGAGGGAAGTGCTACAGTAGCTTGTGTTTTATTGGAAGTTTTATTGGTGTTAGAACTGAACCTAAAGACTAATTATCTTGAGTGCACTAATGTTGCTAATAAGGATTGTGTGAAGTTTTGTATGAAGGAAAAATTTCAGGTGTATGGAAGGAATGAGTAATGACTTGAAGAATGGACTAAAGCTCAAGCTTGGGGATGCCATGCGTGTCACCCCAAAAATATCCAAGAAGTACAAGCGTCAAAGCTTGGGGATGCCCAAGGCATCCCCTTCTTCATCAATAAAAATCCCAGGTTTCTTCCAAACACTTCATTTTTATTGTTTCATGCACAGTTGTGTTGTTCTTGGAGCGTCTTATTTTTCGTTTTTGTTTTGGTTTTTAGTTTGCTTGGTTTTCTTTAGTTTCCTGAATAAATTGGTTAGACCCCCTTTTTCATACATTGGTTTTCAAATAGTTTGGTTTGGATTGGAAAAGAGTAGGAAAGTTCATGCTTAAGTGGTAAAGAGAGCTTGTTTTTGACTATGGCCTATGCTTTGCCATGCCATGCTTGATATTGTTTTGGTCTTATGCTTAGTATTCTTTGATGTAGCATGACATGTTATAAACAATTGAGATTGCTTAATGAGCTTGGGATTAATCATGCGTTGTTTTAGCATATTAAAGCATAGTATTGTGGTATTCTCCTTTGAAGCTTTATTCGGGTTGACTTGGCACATGCTCACACCATGTTATGACTATCCAAAGTCACCATAGCCTTGATGATCCTTTAGTTTTTAACTTATAGTATCACTTTATGCTTTGATCAATGATGTTTTGTCGCTCTGCATGATTATGGCCATTATTGCTCTCTTAGTTTGTCGTTCCCCGTCTTTTGCTAGCCTTCGTAACCAAGTATGAGTTCCACTCATGCATCCAACTCCTAAAACCAAGTTATTCCAAAGAGTCCACCATACCTACCTATTAGCATATGCTATTCCAAGTATATTTGTGTTTTTATCTACCTTCTGAATTAAACTAGTTATGAGAAAACTAGTGATTAAAGCTCTCACGAACTTGATGGCACACTTTACTTTCTTGCACTTAATAAACTTGAACCATTGCGTCCATCTTTGTTGCGTATATGCTTGCGCTTTATAAGTTGAAGTTAGCAGAACCATGTATCATAGGGCGCTTTCAACATTGCACTTGTACTTTGTACCGTTGATATCATGTTCTTTTGCTTATGGATCCCGGATTGTGAAATAAAAGTGGAACTTGTAAGATCATGGAGTTTTATGTGTGTTAGAGAAATGCCTGGGCCGCTAGCCTAAGCCATGCCTAATCATGGTGGAAACTTGCAGCATAACCATAATGAGCACTCTATGAAGCATCCTCAATAAAAACCTATGCAAATAGCAAATAAAAAGATCGCTGAGATGCTCATTGTCTGCTTGCCTTGTCATTTGGATTATGGGATAGCTCATGTATCATGTGCAAGGGTACCCGTTTGGGTTCTCTATGATACATATTGAAGGAAATATGCCTGAGGCAATAATAAAGTTGTTATTATATATTCCTTATACTTGATATATGTTTATTTTACATGCTAGAATTGTATTGATTCGGAAACATCAATACATGTGTGTTTAATAAACAAAAAGGGTTCCTATTCATGCCTCTCTTATAGACTAGCTTGTTGATTAACAAGATGATCAAGGTTTCTGATCATGGACATTGGATGTTATTAATAACAAGGTCACACCATTGGTGGAATGATGCGATGAACATTCATCAAGTATAGCATTACAATCAAGTCATTATGTTTATATTGCTATAACATCATACGAAGTAATCTTTATCCTTAGACCATGAGATCATGTTAATTGCGACACGGAAGAGTATCTTGATAACATCAAGCGTCACCGTAACAGGGTGACTATAAAGATGGGTTCGATTACTACGAAGGTGTTATGTTGAGGCTCATGGATCAAGAGTGGAATTTGTCAATCCGGATGATGGATAGATATACTGGGCCCTCTCGGTGATATCACATTAGGATAGCTTGCAAGCAAGTGATGTGATCACTAGAATGTTATATCAGGAACAAGAAAAGAGTGCATGTCGATAGCGATATCAAACTAGGTATGGAATACTGATGATTGAATCTCGGACATGTAATATATCGAGAGACAAAGGGATTTAGTTACAAGCGTTAAAGGTTCTCACGATCACAGAAGTCATTGTTGAATGTGTAGGAGTCGATGCGGATCTCGGTCCATTGCTGATTATTGATCGGAGAAGGGTCTCGATCATATACGCATTATTCGCAAACCTTAGGGTGGCACACTTAAGAGTTTTGGACACCATTTTGGAGCACATATGTTTGAATGAAAGAATTGCAAAGTGCAGGAATTGTTTCAATAGAAACCGGAAATTGTTTGGTGAAATTGCGAAGGTGGTTCTGCATGTGAAATTGAAATATTGCAAGGGGCTATATGTGAATGTTTGTAAATTAAAGTAATTAAAAAAATAATGAATAAATTTAATAAAATGAGTTTTATTAAATGAGAGAGCATTAAATTTGGAGAAATTTGATGCATTTAAAGTGGAGACTTTAAAAGGGAATGTGAAGAGGCATTTTAATGTGGAGGTTACCACCACATGAATGGGGAGGTGAGGGTCACCCCCATGCGCAGCCATGGAGAGAGGGCACCCCTCCTCCTATAAAAGGCCACCCATTCCCTCCTTCATCCTCACACCTCCTTGTGAAGGATCTCTCTCCCCTAGAATTATTCCCCCATGGTCTCGGATTAGCGAGATACATGTTCCTGGTGGCATTTTGCGGAAGGAGTTCTTTGCTTCCATTTGGATCGCTGGGCGAGGAGGTGGAGGTTGTCCGGTGGCTTGAGCGTGTGTGCGAGTGCGGATCTCTGCTGAGTTCTTGGCTCGGACTTCCTCACGATCTTGAGATCGGAAAGTGTACGACTACATCAACCACGAGTTCCTACTTGTTAACAAAGCTCGTGTCTACGAGGGTAAGTTCTCGTTGGATCTATGTCCACCCGTTGCTTTGTACCTAGTAGATAGATCTTGGTGCGTAGTTCACACCGTAGGAAAAATTTTGTTTTCTATGTTGCGGACCCAATTGGTATCGAGCCTGATCTATGCGTAGGTGCTTAGCACGGGTAGTACACATATGTTGATATGTGGGCGATGATGATCATGTTATTGCATCTTCTATGTATTTTGGATATTGGTGGCATAGTGGGATGAAGCGGCCCGGACCAACCTTACATGTCATCGTACATGAGACCGGTTCCACGACTGACATGCAACTTGTTTTGCATAAGTGGCTGGCGGGTGTCTGTCTCTCCTATTATAGTCAATATCTGATTTACAACGAGTTCTAATAACTTAGTTATCCTCGTTGTGGTTCATGTTCGTAGGTGAGAACGGTTCTATCTCCGAAAGCCCTAAGCCACGTAAAACTTGCAATTGATAAATTAGAGGCGTCTAGTTTAGATCGTTCTTTGGGCTAGTGTATTGATATGGTATTGTTGTAAGTAGATGTATGGTAGATACTCTTACAACACAGCGATGTAAGTTCCATAGACCTTGGCCTTACACACAAAGGAATGATAGAGATCATACCACAATGCAAGTGATAGAGATCAAATGCATGGACCATATCATCTCACTTTACACATTAGATGTTAGCATCTTATACTGCTAGTTTGGCGCGTTTGGTAGCATTATAAGATGATCCCTCATTTAGATATCAAGATAAAAATGTGTTCTTCCTTAAGTATGCACCGTTCTATGGATCGTGTTTCGAGACATCACGTGATGATCGGGTGTACTCGAATCTACGCTTTCATAGGAACGGGTGTAAGACAGTTTTACACCTTGAATACTAAGGTTCTTACTTGGCGAGCCTAGCATGTCTGAGACATGGCCTCGGAACACGGACGAAAGGTTAAGCATGAGTCATATGGTTGATATGATGCCCATATAGATGCTCGCCTTTGAAGCTATATCAACTCACGTGATGATCGGACTTGGTGTAGTGGATTTGGTTCATGTAATCACCAAAAGGACACGAGGGATGTCGTTTTTGAGTGGGAGTTCATTAGTAATTTGGATTAGTTGAACTCAATCTATCATAAACTTAGTCTAAATAAACTTTACAAATTCTGTAGATGGCACCACCTTTTAATTTCAATGTGATCATGGAGAAAGAGAAACTTCTTTGCGAATGGTAGCAACTTCACCAAGCTGGGCTATGAATTTGAGGATTCTCCTCCTGCTGCACAAAAGCAATATGTGCTAGATGCGCCGCTAGGCCCCACAGATCTGATGCCTGACGAGGAAAAGAATGTCTATGTGACTCGTCGGAGGACCTAACTTAGTTCATTGCGGCATCTTGTATGGGCTAGAGCGAACTTGGCGTTTGAAAATGGCAATGCCTTTGATACCATGGGATAATTGAAAATGATTTTTGATACCCATGCTGCTGAGAGTTATAATGCTCTGAAAAGTTCTTTATTTGCATGATGGAGGAAAACAGCTCCGTTAGTGAGCACGTACTCAAAATATGCAGGTACACCGATAAGCTTGTGTCCTTGGGAATAACGATTCCCATTGACTTGAAGCATACATCATGTTCTCCAATCTCATCACCTAGCTACAAGAGCTTCATGATGAACTATAATATGCGAGGGCATGAAGAAGTCTCTTCGAGCTTACATCGATGCTTAAGGCTGCAGAAGTGGAGATTAGGAAAGAACATCAAGTGTTGATGATCAATAGGACCACGGTTTCAAGAAGGACAAGAAAGGCAAGCACAAGGGAAAGAAGGGTGGCAAGTGCATTGTCACGCTGAAAAAGAAACCAGGCTGGCCTAAGTCGACACCAAGTGCTACTATTGCAAGGGAATAGCCATTGGGCCGCAAGTTGCCCCAAGTATTTGGCGGACAAGAAGTCCCGACAAGGCAAACAAAGGTATATGTGATATACATGTTATTGATGTGTACTTGACTAGTACTAAGTAGCACTTTTGGGTGTTTGATACGGATCGGTTGCTAATATATGTAACTTCGGTTGAGGCTCTGGAACAAGCGACAACTAGCAAGGGATGAGGTCGGGATCTTGAATGACAATGGATCAAGAGTTGATGTGATGGCCGTCGGGCTACCTCTCCATTTGCCATCGGATTAGTTATAAACCTAAATAATTGTTATTTGGTGCCTGCCTTTGAGCATGAACATTATGTCTGGATCGTTTTTGATGCAAAGTGGTCATTCCTTTAAATCTGAAAACAATGGTTATTCGATTTATAAGAATGATATCTTTTATAGTCATGCACCTATGTTGAATGGTTTATTTACATTGGATCTTGATAGTAATATTACACACATTCATAATGTTAATGCTAAAAGATTAAACTTGATGATGATATGTCTACATATATGTACTGCCGTCTAGGTCATATTGGCGTTAAGCGCATGAAGAAACTCCATTACGATGGACTTTTGGAATCACTTGATTTTGAATCATTTGATACATGTGAGCCATGCCTTATGGGCAAGATGACTAGAACGCCGTTTTCGGTTCAATGGAGCGGGTGGCAGATCTATTGGAAATCATACATCTTGATGTGTGTGGACCAATGAGTGTGTCGGTAGGTGGATATCGTTATTTTGTTACTTTCACGGATGATTTGAGTAGATACGGATATATCTATTTGATGAAACACAAGTCTGAAACTTTTGAAAAGTTCAAGGAATTTCAGAATGAAGTGGAAAATCATCGTAATAGAAAGATCAAATTTCTGATGCGACCGTGGAGGAAGTATCTAATTCTGAGTTTAGCACACACATGAAAGAGTGTGGAATAGTTTCACAACTCACGCTGTAGGAACACCACAGCGTAATGGTGTGTCGAACGTCGTGTCGTACCTTATTGGATATGGTTCGATCTATGATGTCTCTGTGACTTACCTCTGTCATTTTGGGGTTATGCCTTTGAAACAACTGCATTCACTTTAAATCGGGCACCATCTAAATCCGTTGAAACGACACCGTATGAATTATGGTTTGGAAACAAACCTAAGTTGTCATTTCTTAAGGTTTGGGGATGCGATGTTTATGTGAAGAAACTTCAACGGATAAACTCGAACCCAAAGCGGAAAAATCGTCTTCATAGGATACCCTAAGGAAACAATTGGGTATACCTTCTATCATAGATCCGAGGGCAAGGTTTTGTTGCCAGAATGGATCCTTTCTTGAGAAGGAGTTTCATGAAAGGTGTGAGTGGTCGACGGTAGAACTTCGAAGAGGTTTTGAACCTTCTCTTCATGGAATGGCGAGTGGCGCGCACTTAGGAAGTTGTTTGAAGTTGACTTCACGATAAAGAGAGCTAATGATAATGATCATGAAACTCCGGAAGAGGACACTCTGAACCTCGAGGTCAAGTAGGACACGTCGGCTCTGAGCTGTACGACAATCTGTATTGAATTTCATGGTTGATGAAATGGATGACCTGCGACATATGAAGAAGCGATGATGAGTCCGGTTCCAACAAATGGCTGAAGCCATGAAATCCAAGATGGAATCCATGCGAGAACCAAGTTTGGAACTTGGTGGACTTAACTCACGACCGAAGGCCGTTGAGAATAAATGGATTTTCAAAGAAAACTGATGTTGATGGTAATGTGACCATCTATAAGGCTCGACTTGTAGCAAAGGGTTTCGACAAATTCAAGGAGTTGACTACGATGAGACATTCTCTCCCATAGCGATGCTTAAGTCGGTTAGGATTATGTTAGCAATTGCTGCATATTTGATTATGAAATATGGCGGATGGATGTCAAGCTACGTTCCTCAATGGTAAGATTGAAGAAGAGTTGTATATGATACAACCTAAGGGTTTTGTCGATCCTAAGGATGCTAATAAGGTATGCAAACTTAGCGATCCATCTATGGAAGCAAGCATCACGGAGTTGGAATCTCCGCTTTGATGAGGTGATCAAAGAGTTTGGATTTGTCCAAACTTATGGAGAAACTTGTATTTACAAGAAAGTGAGTGAGAGCAATGTGGCATTTCTGATATTATATGTGGATGACATATTATTGATTGGAAATGATATAGATCTTTTAAGCAGTGTTAAAGTTATCTAAGCGACAAATTTTCAATGAAAGACCTTGGTGAGCGTCATATATATTAGGCATTAAAATATATAGAGATAGATCAAAGGCCTAATTGAGCTATCATGAGTACATACCTTGATAAGATATTAAAGAAGTTTAATATGGGAAAGTAAGAAGGGGTTCTTACCTATGTTGCAAGGCAAGACATTGAGTAAGACTAAAAGTTCGGCTACGGTGGAAGAAAGAGAGATGATGGATAAGATCCCCTATGCCTCGTCCATAGGCTCTATTATGTATGCCATGCTATGTACAAGACCGGATGTGGCACATGCTATTAATTTGACTAGTAGGTACCAATCTGATCAGGTTGAACCTTTGGATAGCGGTAAAGAACATCCTCAAGTACTTGAGAAGAACTAAGGATATGTTTCTTATATACGGATGTGAAGAAGAGCTAGTAAGCTAAGTGTTATGTCGATGCTAGCTTTGACACCGATCCGGATGACTCTAAGTCTCAATCGGATCGTATTTCTCTTGAGCGGGCAGCGATTAGTTGGAGGAGTTCAAACAACTGTAGTGCATTTGGATCAGCAGCGGGCGAAATATGTTGCTGATTTAGAAGAAGCACGGGAAGCAATTTGGATGGAAGAGTTCATTACGGAACTGGGTGTGGTTCCCAGTGTGTTGGACCCGATGGTGATCTATAGTCACATCAATGGAGCCATAGCCAACGCAAAGGAACCGAGGTCTCATAAGAATTCCAAACATATTAAGCGTCGGTTTCACTCCATCTGTGAGCATGTCAAGGATGGATATATAAAGATTTGTAAAGTACACATGGACCTAAATGTAGCAGATCCTTTGACTAAAGTTCTCCCTAGGGCAAAACATGATCAACACCAGAACTCCATGGGTGTTAGATTTATCACAATGTGAACTAGATTATTGTCTCTAGTACAAGTGGGATACTGAAGGAAATATGCCCTGAGAGGCAATAATAAAGTTGTTATTATATATTCCTTATAATTGATAGATGTTTATTTTACATGCTAGAATTGTATTGATTCGGAAACATCAATACATGTGTGTTTAATAAACAAAAAGGGTTCCTAGTCATGCCTCTCTTATAGACTAGCTTGTTGATTAACAAGATGATCAAGGTTTCCTGATCATGGACATTGGATGTTGTTAATAACAAGGTCACACCATTGGTGGAATGATGTGATGAACATTCATCCGAAGTATAGCATTACGATCAAGTCATTATGTTTATATTGCTATAACATCATACGAAGTAATCTTTATCCTTAGACCATGAGATCATGTTAATTGCGACCTTTGGAAGAGTATCTTGATAACATCAAGCGTCACACCGTAACGGGGTGACTATAAAGATGGGTTCGATACTCTGAAGGTGTTATGTTGAGGCTCATGGATCAAGAGTGGAATTTGTCAATCCGGATAGCGGATAGATATACTCTGGGCCCTCTCGGTGATATCACATTAGGATAGCTTGCAAGCAAGTGATGTGATCACTAGAATGTTATATCAGGGAATGAGAAAAGAGTGCATGTCGATGCTTGAGATCAAACTAGGTATGGAATACCGATGATCGAATCACGGACATGTAATATTTCAAGAGACAAAGGGATTTAGTTACAAGCGTTAAAGGTTCTCACGATCACAGAAGTCATCGTTGAATGTGTAGGAGTCGTCACGGATCTCGGTCTCGCTGATTATTGATCGGAGAAGGGTCTCGATCATATACGCATTATTCGTGAACCGTAGGTGGCACATAAGAGTTACGGACACCATTTTGGAGCACATATGTTGCAGATGAAAGAATTGCAAAGCGCAGAATTGTTTCAATAGAAACGAAATTGTTTGGTGAAATTGCGGAAGGTGGTTACGCATGTGATATTGAAATATTGCAAGGGCTATATGTGAATGTTTGTTAATTAAAGTAATTAACAAAATTCTGAATAAATTTAATAAAAAATAGTTTTTTAAATGAGAGAGCATTAAATTTGGAGAAATTTAATGCATTTAAAATGGAGACTTTAAAGGGAATGTGAAGAGGCATTTTAATGTGGAAGGTTACCACCACATGAATGGGGAGGTGAGGTCACCCCCATGCATGACCATGGAGAGAGGGCACCCCATCCTCCTATAAAGGCCACCCATTCCCTCCTTCATCCTCCACCTCCTTGTGAAGGATCTCTCTCCCCTCTAGAATTATTCCCCATGGTCTCGAATTAGCGAGATACATGTTCCCGGTGGCATTTAAATGCGGAAGGAGTTCTGCTTAGATGGATCGCTGGGCGAGGAGGTGGAGGTTGTCCGGTGGCTTGAGCGTGTGTGCAGTGCGGATCTTTGCTGAGTTGCGGCCCGGACTTCCTCACGATCTTGAGATCGGCAAGTATCGACTACATCAACCACGAGTTCCTACTCGTTAACAAAGCTCGTTGTCTACGAGGGTAAGTTCTCATTGGATGTATGTCCACCCATTGCTTTGTACCTAGTAGATAGATCTTGGCGTGTAGTTCACACCGTAGGAAATTTTTTGTTTTCTATGCCGCGGACCCAACACATATGTACTTACAATGACAAGAGCTTACTTGTGACTAAAGTTGAGTAGCGTGAGATTCGGTCTTCGTAAGTAAGGGGCATGAGATTTGAGCTTATAACTTGTCAAGCATATCCTCTTAGTCGTGTCACTTTAACCTTAATCACCTTCAAGATGCTTATGATAGGGGCAATGAGAGCTGAAAGCTAATAAGTACCATAATTTTGGAAGCTCTTTATAAAACTTGAATCCCTACTTCCTTCTATGAAGGCCTTTCTTTTACTTTTATGTTGAGTCTCCACCTTCTATCTTTATGCACCTATTGAGAGAGCATAGTGTTCATTCTTAGTTCTATGTGCATTATCCCAAGACTTGTTGATTGATGCATAACTTTGATATTGCTTGTTTTAAACTATTTGTATCTAGTCACTCTTATGAACTTTGAAGGTGCCCTGTGCATTTATGTTTGCTACTCTATGAGGGACAAGCTGAATGCCACTATGCTATGTTTTCTTTATGTGAAACAAACAAACGTCTTGCAAAGCATTGTTAGTCATGAATCTTTTGTTTGTATATTTTCATGTTGCAACATAGTTGCCATGTCTTATTGTTAGAATTTTATCTTTCATGTTATGATTGAAGTAGTATGATCTCAGCTATCAATGTTTTACAAATACTTTGATCAAGTTTATGATGGTGCATGTCACCTCAAAAATTATTCTTTCTTTTAATCACTTACCTACTCGAGGACGAGCAGGAATTAAGCTTGGGGGTGTTGATACGTTGCAAACGTATCCATAAATTTTTGATGTTCCATGCTTGGTTTTGTCAACTTTCTTATGTTTTGTCCACACTTTGGAGTACCTTTCATATGATTTCTTGGACTAACCTATTAACAAGAGCCATAGTGCCAGTTGCCTGTTTTCTGCTGTTTTTGGTTCCAGAAAGTCAGAAAATGAATATTCTTGGAATTCGACCGGACAAAAGCCAAAGTCGTTATTTTCCCGGAAGATTCACGGAGCCAGAAGGAGAGACGACGGGGGGGGGGGCACGGGGTGGCCAAACCACCCCTAGGCGCGGGTCCCCCTAGGCTGCGCCAGGGCATGGTGTGGGCCCCCTGGCCGGCCATCGACCTTACCCCTTCGCCTATAAGATCCTCCCGATGCAAAACCCCTAAATCGTCAATCAGAAATCCACGAAAAGTTCCGCAGTGCCGCCGCCACCAAAGGGGAGATTCGGGGGACAAAAAGTCTCTGTTCTGGCACCCTGCCTGGATGAGGAAGTGCCCCCGGAGCCATCTCCATTGATCTCCACCACCATCTCCATCACCATTGCTGATTCCCATGATGAGGAGGGAGTAGTTATTCCTCGAGCCTAAGGGTTCTACCGGTAGCTATGTGTTCATCTCTCTCTATATGCATGATCATATTGTGATCATGAGCTTTGTAATCAAGTAGATCTACCTTGCTACTTAAGTGCTTTAATAGATCTCTGCTCTCCCATGTGTGCGAAGTTGACAATGTGCACACCATGATGGCACTTAGGCTAGAGATTATAAATACTTGTTATGAGTTATATTTGGAGTTAGGTGTCTCTATGAAATAGTTGTGTTTGTTTGAACCATCTGGGTCTCAAGGTGACAGTGTGGGGTTATCTAGATGGGAAAGACTTACTTTGAGGTGTGCTGTTGTAGCCCTACCATGGATTAGAGTGTCCAACCGGAGAGTAGTTAAGAGTAGTATCATAAAGAGAAGATATTTATATGAGAGAGTGTTCACTAGTGAAAGTATGATCCCTTGGCCTTGTTTCTAAGCACCGAAACACCATTTGCTACTAGATCTGTTACATGGTTGCTTGCTTCCATCTTTTTTTCAGTTTTACTTTAGTATTTTCCACGCCATCAAGCTATTTTCTATCACCATACCACTTGTATTTCACTATCTCTTCGTTGAACTAGTGCACCTATACACCTGACAAGTGTATTGGGTGTGTTGGGGACACAAGAGACTTCTTGTATCTGGATTGCAGGGTTGCTTGAGAGGGGATACCTTTGACCACTTCCTCCTTGAGTTCGATAAACCTTGGGTGACTCACTTAAGGAAAACTTGCTGCTGTTCTACAAACCTCTGCACTTGGAGGCCCAACAACTGTCTACAAGAATAGAAGTGTGTAGACATCACGTGGCATGCCTGGTTTTTCACCAATTCATAAATGCACTCAGCCATGAGGTTGCTTGCATATGGAGCACCTGAATACTCAAAATATGAGTACTTGCGCATGAGTGAGTCCAGTGTCATTGATTGCATGTACAGATTCTATAGAGCGGTTGTGGAAAAATTTGGCAACAACTATTTGAGAGGGCCAAATGAAGGAGAGACTACTAGGATCATGGCACAAAATACAACTAGATGATTTTCTGCACGGGACATGGAAGAACAATTTGTTTGCTTGGCAATGTCTGTACAAAGGACATCATAGATACTATAGTGTGGTTGTTGACGTTGTGGCATCCGCCATGCCTAGCGCGGCCTGTAGCAGCGTCACCAATGAGCCCAACCATGCTGCCTTGCCTCCAACGCTGGTGTATAAATAGGAGCCACCCTAGACCTCAAACGGCACACCAGTTCACTCCTCTCTCCCTCAGACACACCCCAGACCCTTTCCCGGAGCAAGGCGAGCACCAGACCATCGGAATTTGACCGGAGCTTGCCGCTGTAGTGAAGAAAGGGCATCGTTGATTGGAGCCACCCCAGGAGCCGCCGCGACCGCCAATCGACTCGCCGTCGTCGACCAGCCCGTTCGCCCTCATCACTAGACCTAGATGGAGCCCCGGTAAGCCTCCCACGACCCCCACCGTGCCGCTAGGTTTAGAATCTCGCCGGAGTTCTGCGACATAGACGACGAACCTCAGCCGTAGATCTTGTTCTAATCGTAGCGCTGAGATTTGTTGATACCGTTTCGGTTAGATAGAGCCGCTGACGTGTGGGACCAACCGTCGACCCACTACACATCTTGCTGGGCGGTTGGGCGACCATTTATTTCATACGAGCCCAACAATTCAAATAGAATTTGTCTATTTAGTTTAAAACCCTATTACATCGGTAGATTTAAAATTGAATTCATAGATACTTACTGGTTCAATATGCATGATTCCAATTTTTTTAGAAAGGTATTAAAAATATCTAATAACTCCCATTGGATTCTAACCAATTGAAACTATAGATCACCTATACTAAAAATAACAAGACAGAGGCTTTTACCACTTCAAACATTTTCATAAAATCAACCATAAATTCTTTTGAGTTGATTCCAACTCTCAAAAATCACATTTGCCATGCTCTACATGAATATGTCAAAATATTTGGTTTCTGAGATATCAAACATGGATTAATATTAAAAGAATGATAAATAGGCATTTCTAGTCACTTTAATATTATTAAATAGTAATATTAAATCTTGTAATACATGACCACCACTTTAAATTACATTCCCAAGTATTAAAATATATGGTGATGACATGTGTCCACATGATCCCATATTTTAATTGGATAATATTAAATCTTAAGTATTTTCAATGAGTAGAAAATACTTTTCCCAAATAAGATAAATAAAAATGTGCCATTATTACATGTGATGATTGAGATGATGCTAGATCATCTAGTATGAGCTCTTGTGTGCTAAATAGAAGTAGTTAAGTGTTATTTGGTGATTGTGTATATTGTATGTATTTATAGACGCTAGTACCGACCCGGGGTACGAGGAGGAGGAGTACTTCGAGGAAGAAGGAGAGAACTTTAACAACGGCACTGATCAAGGCAAGCTAAAACTATGCAAGCTATCTATGCCAGCCCACTATACCAGATAACTTATAAAATATGCACTATGCATGCTTCATTATGCAACTTTGATTATACAAATCCCAGTTTTACTTATCAAATTTACTTTTCCCTTTTACTAAAGTTTCTTATCTAGTTAATGAATTGTGATTAGTGGAAAAGTAGGATGGATACCATCAAGATCATAGAACAAATCTTGGATACTTATACTTGATTAGCACCTCTTCAATAGTGATACACTCCATACTAGTGGCTAGTGCTAAACTAAAACTTGATCACTTTAGATGGGAACACTTGGTGAAACTGATTATAAAAACCTTGAAATGATGAGTCATTCTATTGAAATGTTTTGACATGTGTTGTGAAACACAATGGTTTGATGATGAAACTGATGGAGGCATGAGCCTTGACTTTGATAAAAACTGATGGTTGGGTTCGGATGCGATACCATTCCAATTTTACGCAACCACAATACGAGTTGGATAGGGCTTAACTGGAAGTTTATATGTCTTAGTATGGGTTCCCTTCTAGAATAGGTTGAGTTGAGGCTACCTCGTGATGAATGTCATGCAGTTCCGGGATGGCGATTGGCCATGGCTGGCCAATCTCATGGGGAGATGCCTATACTAGGGTGTGTAGCTGAAAGGTTAGGATTGATTATCCGCATACCAAGTATGATGATTCAGGGTTATCCCTGATGGATGTATCTAATTTTGTGGTGAAAGTGTACCACCTTTGTAGAGTTTCAAACTATTCGAATAGCGCGTCCACGGTTATGGGCAGTTGGAGTAGCCATCATTCCGTTGTCAGATGTTTTCAAAATGATTTGTGACTTGAAAGATGACTTTTACTTGACCACAATAGAGTTGTGGACATGAAAACTAAGTTCCCACTTCAGTAATGTATAGAACTAAATTAGGTTTTTTACTCTTAAGTCCTTATGAAATAAACACGGCTTTTTGCAAACAAACCTAGAGCTTATGATTCCTACTAGTGTTACCTTACTTATGTTAGTAATAGTTTGCGAGTACTTAAAGAGTACTCATGGCTTTGCCTAGCTATTCCATGGCCAGACTATGAGGAGAACTATCGGGAAGATGGACAGGAGGTCTATGATAACTAGGATCATCTCCATCGTCAGCATTGCCTGTGACCATGAAGATGGAGTCTACTATGTTTATTTTCCGCTGTTTTAATTGTATTAAGACTAGATCATGAGATCCTTTATTTGTAAGACCTTTATTATGGTTTGTAATGGATGATGTACTGTGGTACCAATTCTATTATGTCTCGCAAAAATGGTAATCCTGGAATTACGATATACGGCATAATAGGTATATGGACTTAAAAATTCGGGTGTTAACACATAGGTCGTGGAAGAACAATTTGTTTGCTTAGCAAGGTCTGTACAAAGGATATCATAGATACTATAGTGTGGTTGTTGACGTTGTGGCAGATCAAAACTTGTGGATTTGGTATTCTTTTTTTTGGCATGGCGGGAGCATACAATGACATCAACGTGCCGCAATGCTCTGCGGTGTTTGCCAAACTAATGAAAGGTTATGCTTCATCTTGCAACTATGAGATCAGTGGTCACCCATATACTCAAAGGGTACTACCTAGTCGACGGTAACTATGCAAGATTGACATTTATCAAGACAATATCAATCCTCTAGGTTAGTGAAGTCTCACTTAGCTTCACGCGAGGAGGCATGCAGGAAGGATGTCGAGCAGGCGTATGGGGCGCACCAAACTCAATTTGCTATATGTCCGGTACCCTGCTCTTAGGTGGCATCCAGATCAAATGTGAAAGGTGATGAATGATTGTGTGATGATGAATAACGTGATCATCGAGAATGAGCGCAAGGGTGAAGTGATGGATGAGTGTCGGAATCCTCTCGACCATGTTGACCACTAGGTGTCCACACAGTTTTGCTGATTTTCTCGCCATGCATAGAGAAATCCATGGCGCCAATACTACGTGAGCAACATAAAATGATCTCGTGGCGTATCTATGGAGGATCAAAGGACAGTCAACCGCGCCCGAGGTTGGACCAAGTTAAACTACAATTTATTGGTATTGTATGAATTTATTTGGATTGTATAAATTTATTTGAATTGTTGCTGTATGGTTTGTGCGTTGAAAAACTAGAAGTTGAAAAAAACATTGAGACGCCGTTTGGGAGCCGGACGTTGTTTGGGAGAGGAGAGGACACGAGACGAGAGCTACTCCGGTTTGGCTTGTAGTAGTCTCCGAGAGTGCGTGATCCCAGTGGTGGAACGCTGCATCCACGTTGGCGTCTCTCCTTGACTCAATTTTGCTTCACATACCCACCCCAGATCTACTCTGTGCTGTGTTGGAACTCAATTTATTTCAAGTTGCCGCCCAGCGAAAGCCGGTCGCAAAGAGCGATCACGTGACGTGAGTGCCTGCTCGTTGCGTGGTGCAGTGACGAACCAGCTACAGAGGAGACGAGGCCTACAGCCCCGGTCTTTGTGCTAGCTCGTTGGAGACAGGAGACTAGCCCTAATATTTAGGGAAAGTTTCAGCCTTCCCTTCTCTTCTGTCAATCAAAGGGTCCTACAAAGTTTTCTCAAGTACTACTAGGTGATACGGAGTACTCTACCGCTGCGCTGTGCCAGACAGATTCGACTGGACCAGGGTAATATACAATGGCCACAATGGCCAGTCCAGTGGTCTACGAGAGAGAGAGACCACCAAGACCTATGGTCTGACCGGCTTACATATGAAAACCAGTCCTCCCATCACCATCGATGTCTGTCCATCGGTGATCTGTCCTGTCGCGCAAAAGTCATGTTCAAATCAAGACTCATGTATCCCTGTATCCTGTATCCTGTGCCGCTGTGCGTACAAGAACCAACATGAGATGGTATATTTGTCAGAATAAACATTTAAAGATATATATATTATATATATATATATCAACCCTCCACTTTACCATTTAGCAAATCTCATGGTCTACATTTATATAGCACCTCATGCCAGATGACTTTGGAGAAGTGACAGATGACTTTGGAGAAGTGACATGGCGTATTTGCTACTTCATCCGTTTCAAAATACAATCGTCGTGAAACCATGCTTCTACTCACATCACCGCTACCATGGATGCTACAACCATGTATATACTCCATACAACAGCTTGCTCGCATATATATATATATATATATATAGAATAGAACCAAAAGCCAGTAAAATATAAGGCAATTTTGTGGTCTATTTTTTATAAAATAATACAAATTATTTAATCAATATCACAAATTATTTTTTGTGTCGAAGGGGCATGAGCTTGTCGAGGAGATCCAGGCAGTCATTGCCGCCATGGAGATCTGGGCTCTGAGGACCCGCCAACCTCGCCCACTAGGAGCAGTATTTAATCGACCGCGGAACTAGGAGCTGGCGGCCTCTGAGGCGGAGGCCCGTCGGTGGCGCGACACAACGCCCGCTAGGCGATGGCGGTGGTGGGCGCACCTGGCCACACACCGCCGCCCTCGAGCACATCAGCGTCAAGGACTCCCCGCAGCCAGGCTACCCCTACGGTCGCCGCTGTCATTCTCCAGCGCCATCCGGCAGCCAGCTGGATCTGATAAGGATGGCCCATGGCGTCTTCTTCCTCGGTCGGCGTCTGGGCGTCTGGCCCTGATCCCGCGCCGGTACAATCCTCCACCCTCGCCATCATTTACTCTTTGGCTATAAATGCGGCCACTCTCGCCGTCTCGAGCACGCCTCTCACCCCGTCCTCGAGCACATCAGTGTCGGGACTCTCCGAAACTAGGTTATCCCCAGCGCCGCTGTCGTTCTCCCGGCGCCATCTGGCGGCTAGCTGGATGTCGAGAAGGATGACCGACGAGCGTCTTCTTCGTCGGCGTCGGTGTGGCGAGCTCACAGCGCGTCACCACTCCACCGGTGAAGCGGGAGGCGGAGTCGTTAGTGCTCTCGCCGTCGAGGCGCTCTCGCAGCATCATCAACGAAAGGTTGTGTGCCTTTGCGTCGAGAGGCCAGCAAGTCAAAGTTGCGCACATGAAGATGTAGCCGCAGGCTGGGCGGTGCCCGTCGGCGAGGCGAGTTCCTCCTGAAGATGGCGTTGGGCGTCTCTCAACGGCGTGTCGCCCGATGTAGGGCGCTTGCGCCTGGTCAAAACGAACTAGGGCGGGAGGTTGCGGCGCATCGCATCTGCGAGCAGGCGGCGCCAGGCCGCCGCCTTGGCGCTTCGCCCGACAGCAGCGCCTATCAAAACGGCGCGGTCGCCAGTGAAAACGGTCGGGCCCTCATAGCAACGCGACGGCGCCGGGCAAGGCAGCTCTCGGCCACCGCAGCCGCCGAGCGATGATGACGGGACCCAGGACGCCGACTACATCTCCTTCTACCGTAGCTTCGGCATGTAGCCGGCGCGCGGGTCGGCATCGGCTAGTTTTTCTTTATGTTTTCAATGTTTTTTTAAGTTTTTTTTAGCCTATTGCAGTCAAAATTCGGGTATATGTTCGAATTTGACATAATATGTATCTTATATTTTAATCCGTGAAATCGTCTAAATTTCGCCGTGTTTTGTCAAAATTTGGTCGAAGCCAGGAACTCAGCCTAGAATTGCGACCGGAAATTCGAATGATTCATCCGTCCCGGACGCTAAATAGCGCGGGATTTGGGAACGCCCGAAGGAGTGGAGATAGCTCTGAGAAGATGGCAAGCTCAGAACACACAAAGAACAGGGGCCTAGTTGTCTTGTTGGCGTACTGAACTGATAAACGAGTCGACGCATGTTAACTTGTTACAAGTCACCTGCCGTGTTGGTTTCCAATGAGCCAACGCTTAGCACATTCTCGACGTCTGGTCCTGATCCCCGCTGGTGCCATGCTGATATGTGTTGTGGGATTCCCGTTACCGTGAACTGCATATAAGTACAGCTTATTACATGTGAAGCGTCACTCATAATCTCTGTTATGTAGAGGAAGGCATACACTTTTCGAAACAGCTGACTGGACTGTTTGGGTGTCTGCCTGGGCTGGATCAATTAGAAAGAAGGCGACGGCTTATATGACTTCTGAACTTGACATTACATGCTCTGAGTCTGAGACGCATTTAGGTGGTTTCTGCTAGTCTTTTACTGCCAGCTACCCTGACGGCGTTGGCGCAAAGCACTGAAAGGCGCAGGCTTCACACTTGATCAAGAAGAGCAGAGCGCGGGAGCTGAAACTCGTTCAAACGCCGGAGGCTGCTACAAATACTTTGGCGAAATCCTTTCTGCCGCTCAATGCGGCACAACACGCCTGCGCCGCCCGCGTGAAGGAGCCTGCTAATAGGCCAATCCATTAGGCGGTTTTTTTTTTTCCTTTTTTTGTTTTTTCTTTCTTCCTTTTTCCTTTTTTTGTTTCATTTTTCCTTTCTATTTTTGTTTCTCTTTCTTTTATTTATTAAAATAATGCCCATGATTTAAAACATGTTCGAAATTTTGAAGAAATGTTCATGATCTTCAAAATTGTTAGGTTTTGAAAAAAATGATCGCGGGTTCGAGAAAATGTTTATCGTGTGTCCGATAAATGTTCATGAGGTTCAAAAAAATATTCAAGGTTGAAAAATATCTTTGCGTGTTTCACCAAAGTTCACTGGATTTGAGGAAAATGTTCATGAGGTTAAAAAAAAATACTTTCCTGGGATTAATAAACAAGTTCACTGGTTCGAAAAAAAGTTCACGGGTGCCAAAAAAATGTTGGTGGGTTAAAATTATTTTTTATTCAAAAGTAAGTCCACGGGTTTTGGAAAAATGCTCACATATTCAAAAAATGTCCACGTGGGTTCGAAAAATGTCTCGAGGTTTAAACAATATTTTCCATTGTTACACTCATCTATAATTTAAATGAGATATATTATTTTATTTTAAAATATTTTTTGCAGAATACTTTAAAATAGATTTAAAAAAATTAAAACTATAAAAGTCACGTGTTAATGGCCTGCATTATCACAACATGTCAGGTCCTTGCAGGGTACCCAGACCCATGTCGCTAGACCCTTTCTTAGAAGCAGCGACAACCAGCGAGGCCACATCTCCTCGACATGGTTGGTCGGGTGCCATAGGAGGAACGAGCAGCACTTCACGAGGCCCGTTCCACTAGGATAGGGACCTCGACCAGGTTGCCTCCGGAAGGAAGGAAGGCTTCAGGAGAAGGCATCCCCCCTCTACGGATGCCTCGGATTCTCTCCCAATGTACCCCAGGGGCATACTCGTAATATTGTCACAAAAGGAGGAAAGACGACAAGTCTAGGGCAGCCCACGGACACGCAGGCTGCATGGTCTGCCTCGGAAAAGAAGAGGTGTTGTCTAGCCTCTTCGGTGATAAACAAGGGCTGACAGTACCAGTGTCAAGCCCTTCCTCTTTGCCACTTTTGTGCAAGAAGGCGGTGGACGACACCATCTTTGTGGGGAGAGATGTCGGTGGCATCAGCGACTTTATGATGGACCGGCCCCGAAGATCTAGACATAGTCCATGTAAAGCGATCTTGTAGGCGGTTCCCTTTGGGCGGTAATGTGGTAGCCCTTCCGCCCAAAGGATTGGTGGAAGAGGTCAACGCCACTATAAAAGGGAGCCACCCCAACCTTAGAAGTGGATGATCATAGGATAAAAAAACCTGAGCTTCACTCGCCATTATACCCTCGCGAAACACCACAAGCAATACAACAAAGCAGGAGTAGGGCTTTACCTACTCACGAGGACTAAACCTGGATAAAAAACCTGTGTCATCTCTCTATCGTATGCGAGTTCTATTGCTGCCATCGTCTCCGGTAGATCTAAGCGTGTTTAGTCCTCTCCAAATCTGGGGCTTGTGCGATGCCCATGTTCTTTAGCGGGACATCCATTCTTCTACATTTAGGCGCGCCGGTAGGGGCTGAACGCGCGCTTCAAGGTCTTCTTCAACCTTGCATAGCCGCCCGTAGTGAGACTCGGGCGGCGCACCTTCGCGCAACAAGCAAAACTTAGTTGAGCCTGTTCCGTGACGCACCGCCACCGAGCAAACCCATAGACGAAGGGCGAGCAAGACTCCTCTTTCCGCCCGTCGCGGTGCATCCACTCTCCACCAGCGGCAACACATCGCTCTCCGCCATCGTCTTCACCGCGACAAGGAGACCTGCCCATACGGAGTTGCCAACTCATGGCGCAAAGAAGCTCGCCGTTACTCGCATGCTGAGTCGGGCAAGAGGAATAGCAGCCGCCTCACCAAACTCGTCGACATCACCGTGCGTCTCTATGAGCAAAGGCGACACCAAGGGCTCAAGCAGAAGAGCCTCTCCAGGGTTGTCACCTCGCCTCCACCTTCATATAAGGACCAGGGCACCGATGGAGCTCTCTAGCCCCAAGGCGACGAGCAGATGGATCTCTCTAGCCCCAAGATGCCACGGTGCCTCCCTCCCAGGAACAAGCTGTCGAGATCATGCCCGCGGAAGTCACTCACGAGGTCACGGCGCCCGTGAAGGCGTGAGACAGCGATCATCAAGGAGAGTCGCCACGACCGGCCGGCAGAACCGGACGCGCCAGCGATGAGGAGGTACAAAGAAATGGTTGACTTGCATTCACCAAGAACCTCCGTCAGTGGTGTGGCCACACAAGTTTAGGCAGGAGATGCCTCCCGCTACTGCAGTTACATCAACCTGCGAGTTCCTGCAGCTCTACATCCACAGGCCTCAAAAGAAGTATTGTACCATAGAAATGATGGAAGCAACCTCATTTATTTAGTTTAGTAGGAAAAATGAAACAATCACGATGATCATAGCCATCATAGGGAAGGAGAAGGTTGCACCACATATGGATCCACCGGTGTGATTGAAATGTGCGTTCTCTGAGAGAACACACATGGATCCTGATGTCATTACATGTGTGTTCATTTTAGTAACAACAACCATAGTCATTTTGCATGTGTGTTCTTTTCACATACCACCATGGATCCACCAGTGTCATTGCATGTGTGTTCTTTTTAGTAACAACAACGAGTCATTTTGCATGTGTGTTCTTTTCACATACCACCTATGGATCCACAGTGTCATTGCATGTGTGTTATTTCACAATCCACCATGGATCCACCAGTGTCATTGCATGTTTGTTCTTTTATTTAAAAACAACTAGAGTCATTTTGCATGTGTGTTCTATTCACATACCACCTATGGATCCACCAGTGTCATTGCATGTGTGTTCTTTTTAGTAACAACAACTCGAGTCATTTTGCATGTGTGTTCTTCTCACATACCACCTATGGATCTACCAGTGTCATTGCATGTGTGTTCTTTTCACTAACAACAACTAGAGTCATTTAATGTGTGTTCTGTTAACATACCACAAATGGAACCACCAGAGTCATTGAAATGTGTGTTCTCTCTGAGGCGACACATGGATCCTGATGTCATTGCATGTGTGTTCTTTTTAGTAACAACAAGAGTCATTTTGCATGTGTGTTCTTCTCACATACCACCTAGTGATCCACGAATGTCTTTGCATGTGTGTTCATTTCATAATACACCTATGGATCCACCAGTGTCATTGCATGTGTGTTCTTTTTAGTAACAACTACGAGAGTAATTTTGCATGTGTGTTCTTTTCACATACCACATATGGATCCATAAGTGTCATTCAAATGTGTGTTCTCTATAGAGACCACACATGGATCCACCGGTGTCATTGCATGTATGTTCTTTTCACTAACAACAAGCTGGAGTTATTGCATGTGTGTTCTCTTCATAATCAAACATGGATCCACGGTGTTATTGCATGTGTGTTCTTTTAGTAACAACAACTAGTGTCATTGCATGTGTTCTCTTGGAGACCACATGGATCCTGATGTCATTGCATGTGTGTTATTTTTACTAACAACATCAAGAGTCATTGAAATGTGTGCTCTCTTGAGACCACACATGGATCCTGATGTCATTGCATGTGTGTTCATTTCAATAACAACAACGAGTCATTGCATGTGTGTTCTTTTCACATACCACATATGGATCCACAGTGTCATTGCATATGTGCTGTTTTCACAATCCACCCATGGATCCACAGTGCCATTGCATGTGTGTTCTTTTTAGTAACAACAGCGAGTCATTTTGCATCTGTGTTCTTTTCACATACCACCTATGGATCCACCGGTGTCATTGCATGTGTGTTCTTTTCACTAACAACAACTTGAGTCATTTTTCATGTGTGTTCTTTTCACATACCACCTATGGATCCACAGTGTCATTGAAATGTGTGTTCTCTCTGAGACCGCATGGATCCTGATGTCATTGCATGTGTATTGTTTTTAGTAACAACAGAGTCATTTTGAAAGTGTGTTCTTTTCACATACCACCTATGGATCCACAGTGTCATTGCATGTGTGTTCTTTTCACAATCCACCATGGATCCACCAAAGTCATTGCATGTGTTTTCTCTTTAGTAACAATAACAGAGTCATTTGCATGTGTGTTCTTTTCACATACTAGCTATGGATCCACAGTGTCATTGCATGTGTGTTCTTTTCACTAACAACAACCGAGTCATTTTGCATGTGTGTTCTTTTCACATACCACCTATGGATCCACAGTGTCATTGAAATGTGTGTTCTCTCAGAGACCACACATGGATCCACCGTGTCATTGGATGTATGTTCTTTTCACTAACAACAACTGGAGTCATTGCATGTGTGTTCTCTTCACAATCCACACATGGATCCACAGTGTCATTGCATGTGTGTTCTTTTAGTAACAACAACAGTGTCATTGCATGTGTGCTCTCTTGAGAGACCACACATGGATCCTGATGTCATTGCATGTGTGTTGTTTTTAATAACAACAACTTGAGAGTCATTTGCATGTGTGTTCTCTTCACATACCACCTATGGATCCACAGTGTCATTGCATGTGTGTTCTTGTTAGTAACAACAAACGAGTCATTTTGCATGTGTGTTCTTCTCACATACCACCTATGGATCCACGGTGTCATTGCATGTGTGTTCTTTTCACTAACAACAACTAGAGTCATTGCATGTGTGATCTTTTCACATACCACATATGGATCCACAGTGTCATTGAAATGTGTGTTCTCTACAAAGACCACACATGGATCCACCAGTTTAATTGCATATGTGTTCTTTTTAGTAACAACAACAAGAGTCATTTTGCATGTGTGTTCTTCTCACATACCACCTATGGATCCACTAGTGTCATTGCACGTGTGTTCATTTCACAATCCACCTATGGATCCACCAGTGTCATTGCATGTGTGTTCTTTTTTAGTAACAACTACAGAGTCATTTTGCATGTGTGTTCTTTTCACATACCACATATGGATCCACAAGTGTCATTCAAATGTGTGTTCTCTGAGACCACACATGGATCCACAGTGTCATTGCATGTATGTTCTTTTCACTAACAACAACTAGAGTCATTGCATGTGTGTTCTTTTCACAATCCACACATGGATCCACAGTGTCATTGCATGTGTGTTCTTTTTAGTAACAACAACAGTGTCATTGCATGTGTGTTCTCTTGAGAGACCACACATGGATCCCTGATGTCATTGCATGTGTGTTCTTTTACTAACAACAAGAGTCATTGAAATGTGTGCTCTCGTGAGACCACACATGGATCCTGATGTCATTGCATGTGTGTTATTTTCACTAACAACAACTTGAGTCATTGCATGTGTGCTCTTTTCACAAACCACACATGGATCCACGATGACATTGAAATGTGTGTTCTCTCAGAGACCACACATGGATCCACCGGTGTCATTGGATGTATGTTCTTTTCACTAACAACAGCTGAGTCATTGCATGTGTGTTCTCTTCACAATCCACACATGGATCCACAGTGTCATTGCATGTGTGTTCTTTTAGTAACAACAACAAGTGTTGTGCATGTGCTCTCTTGAGACCACACATGGATCCTGATGTCATTGCATGTGTGTTCTTTTTACTAACAACAACAAGAGTCATTGAAATGTGTGCTCTCTTGAGAGACCACACATGGATTCTGATGTCATTGCATGTGTGTTATTTTCACTAACAACAACCAGAGTCATTGCGTGTGTGTTATTTTCACACACCACATATGGATCCACAGTGTCATTGCATGTGTGCTATTTTCACAATCCACCATGGATCCACGGTGTCATTGCATGTGGGTTCTTTTGAGTAACTACAACGAGTCATTTTGCATGTGTGTTCTTTTCACATACCACCTATGGATCCAGTGTCATTGCATGTGTGTTCTTTTCACAATCCACCATGGATCCACAGTGTCATTGAATGTGAGTTCTCTTTAGTAACAACAACAGAGTCATTTTTCATGTGTGTTCTCTTCACATACCACCTATGGATCCACAGTGTCATTGCATGTGTGTTCTTTTTAGTAACAACCTGAGTCATTTTGCATGTGTGTTCTTCTCACATACCACCTATGGATCTACAGTGTCATTGCATGTGTGTTCATTTCATAATCCACCTATGGATCCACGGTGTCATTGCATGTGTGCACTTTTAGTAACAACAGAGTCATTTTGCATGTGTGCTCTTCTCACATACCACCTATGGATCCACAGTGTCATTGCATGTGTGTTCTTTTATAATCCACCTATGGATCCACAGTGTCATTGCATGTGTGTTCTTTTTAGTAACAACTACTGAGGCCATTTGCATGTGTGTTCTTTTCACATACCACATATGGATCCACAGTGTCATTGAAATGTGTGTTCTCTCTGAGACCACACATGGATCCTGATGTCATTGCATGTATGTTCTTTTCACTAACAACAACTGGAGTCCTTGCATGTGTGTTCTCTTCACAATCCACACATGGATCCACCAGTGTCATTGCATGTGTGTTCTTTTTAGTAACAACAATCAGTGTCATTGCATGTGTGTTCTCTTTAGAGACCACATGGATCCACCGATGTCGTGCATGTGTGTTATTTTTACTAACAACAATAAGAGTCATTGAAATGTGCTCTCTTGAGACCACACATGGATCCACCAGTGTCATTGCATGTGTGTGTGTTGAAATATGCCTAGAGACAAATAGTAGTAAGGACTATTATCATATTTCATTTAGTTTATGATTAAGTTTTATATCATGCTATAACTGTATTGAGTGGAAACATCAATACCGTGTGATATACAAACAACGAGGGTTCCCAGTGAAACTCTAGTCACTGGTTCATTGGTCAACAGATGATCAAGTTTCCTGATCATGTGGCATTTATGCCAGTTGGAAATGAGGTCATCTCATTCCAAGAATGAGATGATGAACCAATACCCAACCTAAACATCGTGACCCGATCATGTCACGAAGTTCAAATTCGATGATTAGAAATGGATCCTCGTAGACTATTCCTTGAACCGTGAGGCTATATCAATCAACATCTCCGAGGTGCTTAGATAGCATCAAGCGCCATCAGTAAAGCGGTGGTTATAAAGGTGTGTTCAGGTATTCGGAGGAAACCATAGAGGCAATATATGTCAAGAGCGGGATTTGTCAATCCATGTGACGGAAAGATACTCAAGGGCCCACTCAGAGAAGTTATATCCAATAGCTGCGCAGCGTGTGATTAGATCACGGGGATATCACTTGTCGGAACGAGTTAAGTAGCATTGTTCAGTAATGAGATTGAACCCGACATGGTGATGTCATTGATCAGATCTCGGGCAATGCAAGTATCAAATGACAAAGGGAATAAGACACACATTGTCCGGTTCAAATGACGAAGATCTTCGTGGAGCATACGAGGTCACATGGCCATCCGGTCCCTCTGTTGATCATTGGTGGAGTGTCCGACCATGTGCAGGTGTTCCCGAACCCGTCGGTATCAGTCTTAAGGGCTTGATGATGCTTAGAGAGTGTTTATAGGATCGGTAGAATCGGAAGAAAGAAGGGAGACAACCGGAAGGGTTTCGGTAAGTCCGGAGGATGTCCGGAGTGGAGGTGGAAGCTGTTCCATGGCCACGGAGATTAGATAATGTGTGAATAAATGTTAAATATTGATTTAATCATTTATTCATAATTATTTAATAAAGAGAAAAATCAATTAAAAGGTCGAAGGCTTAATGGGCCAGTTACGGAGGAGAGGGCCCATTAGGGAAAGGAGAGAGGAGAAGGGACCAAAGGGAGCGGCTGGGCCTTGCCTACAGGGCCCACTAGGGGCGGCCGGCCACCCCTCCTCTCCTTTAGTCCCACTCCGAGGACTTGAGGGAGGTAGTACCTCCCTCCCCTATATAAAGTGGGATATTTGGCCTAGAAAATACAACCAATAATCAATAAAGGTCTCCCCACTTTTGGGAGGACCTCCAATTGATATTTTATCTCTTCCCTCTCTCTCATGGCCGTGGTCCCAAATGCAGGACTGCATGACGAGACATCTTCAAGTGGAGGCGTAAATGTTCTGCGGATTCGGATCGGGAGCTCTACTTCCGCAACTGCTGGATCGAGGCGGGAGTCATCGTTGGGCACGGGCGTGTGTAACTCCCGTGAGGTGTCGCGCTTGAGGCACTCAAGTGGTTGGATCAGAAAGGGGCGCAAGGACTTCCGACTTGTGAGGTGGCTTTGGCTCGTCTACATCAACTCGCTCTCTGTCGTTGACAAGCGCTTTTAGGTCTTCAAAAAAGGTAAGTTCGCGAAAATCGCCTCCGTTCTTGTATTACTAATAGATAGGTCTGGCGGCTTGGGGTTCGGGGAGTAAGTAAAATTTATTGTTTTTATGCGGAACCCCTATAGTGGTACCGAGCTACATCTATCGTAGTAATGCTAATGCGGGTAGAACACCTGCAGATATAGCGTGTAGGCGTTGATCTTTAGTTGTTACCTCCCACGTGTACTTGTGTATGCCGTAGTAATGCTTGATAAGCGGCCCAACCGACTTTCTGCGTTCATTCACGAGACTAGTCCATGCTTGACATACGGCTTGAAAGTATAAAGTGGCTTAAGGGGTGTCATCTCTCTCGCATTAGTTGGTATACCATTTATAGCGGAGGGCCCCGAAAGGGGTGTAGTATAGACAACTACTTGATCATCGTTGTGTTGAAAGTTCGTGAGGTAAGCAGTTCTTGTGCAAAAGCCCATTCAATACGTAAAACATGCAAAGATAAAGTAGAAACGTCTAACTTTGTTTTGCGGGGCGTTGCTGTGTGATATGGTTGTGGCAAAGGTAAGTGATTACCTTTTGTTACGTAGTAGTAGATAGTCGGAGGTGACGAACTACCTTGGAATGACCTTTGGTACCACGGTGTCCATGGCGTCGGAACCTAGCGCCCGAGCTATGCGTAGTGGTGTCACGGCGGATGCCATGGATAGGCTAAAGGTGGGGACTAATACACGCTAAAGAGAATCCAGGAGGGATAGTGGGTGATTCTCCACCACAGGAAGATTGTATTGCTTTCCTTTCAAGATTACAAGTGCTCCTAGAGCATGTTGGCGAGAGGAGGAAGAAGAGCTCTCTTACTCTCACCCACCGTTTACCCCTAGAACCTTAGCCAAATAGGTATAGAAGAAAACCCAACCCCTCTCTGAAACCTAGCCCCCCTTATATAGAGCGGCTTGGTCTCTACAGGGCATACGTGAGCATATTCCTAAGAATATGCCTCCTCTCAAAATATTAACCCGACAGGTGCTTTTCCCCAACGTCACACATGCTTTAGCTCGTGAGCCTCTGCCAGGCGCCGCGTCGGCCGACCGCAGGCGTCATCACCTGTCGGCCATGACCGGTGGTCCTGCCCTTGCTTGCCCGCTCATGCGGTGCGTCGGGCCTTCTTTTTGACGGAGATTCCTTCCTTCTCCCGGAAGCTAAGCAGGACCGGATCATGGTAGATCCGTGTGTACCTGTTCACTGCATACAAGTTAGACAAGCACTTCCGACTTGCTCCTTCAAGTGGTGATATAATGTTGGCGACCCCCACTGGTCCGGGTTACTCCGTGATCGGGCTGCTGAAGTGACCGGCCAGCATCCGCTTTGGCCTTGCCAAACCTCGGCTAACTTCGACCTTTATACGGAGTGACCCTACAGGGGTTATCCCCCAACATTAGTCCCGGCTAGTGCGGTCTTAGCATTGGCGCTAAAGGCCACATCAAGTTCATTTATGTTCGAGCCTTGGGCGTTATTTCCGATTTAGCTCTTTATCTCGGATTATGTGGATTTCGTTCCTTCGCATGTTCCAAGTTTTCACTTGTCGGCGGGTTACCACTTTGACTCGGATCTCATGGATTCGTTCCCTCTACACATTCTAAGTTTTACCTGTTGTCCTACCATGGCTCTATCCGGGCCTTGTTTCCTTCTTTCATCAACCCATGTAGGCTAATCATTATGTTGTCTTATTTTGGGCCTGCACAGACCGCCATAATTGTCGAGTTATCAGCATGCGAGTCACGTCACCTTTGCCTCCTGCACGCATCGGTCGTCACATCATGGGATCGCCTACGCCTGTGGCCCTCCGTGTGGCTCCTCAGCGATTGGTGAGGCGGTTGATGCAGCCACACCATGTGGCTCATTTGCAGGCGCGATCCCTCTCACCCTCTTGGGGGTGGTTAAATAGCGGGCGCACCCTTAGGATTTTTTCCTCTTCTAGCCCCTCTGCTCATTGCTCTTCTTCTTCATCTTCCTCGCGTGGCCGCCAGATGCTCCTAGCAGCAGCGTCGCCACTTTTCCCGTGCCTCTGCGTGCAGCCACCATCGCAACTCCTCGCCATGGGTCCTCGCCAATCCAGGCCTCTGATCCCCGCCGCTAAGCGGCAGTGGCAATCTGAGATGTGGAGGAGGAGCTCGTCGTCGCCAAGCAAGAAATGGAGGAGGATGCGCTGGTGGACCCGTGGCGGCGTGGGCGGGTCATGGAGTGCGTCAAGATGACCTTGGCTGGCTCTACCGGACAGACACATCCCTATCAGCGTCGTCGCTCGTCTCCCCTCACTTGAACTGGCCCCCTCACCCCAATCACGGGTGAGTTAAATCATTCTTGTCCCACTTCCAGCGGAGGTTAAACTTGCATTGGCGACTTTGCGGGATTGTCTTAGCACCTACCACTTGCAGCCACTGCACCTTCCGATAGCATATCACTTCTCTCTCTGCTTTTGCTTCTATGATCGAGGCTGCCGGAATTGTGGCCTGAAGGAGGTAATGGATCCGTTTTTATTGATAACGTCATCCCCAACATCCAAGTTGAGTCGGAGGATAAGCAGCTCACCCAATTGGGCTCACGTCCATCTCACCGGAGGACTTCCATTTTCCCGGGTCAAGGGCAATCACTCCTGCAAAGGATGGTGGACCTTCTTCTATATGCAGAGCAGGCACTAAAAGATTTGATTGTTTGCTCCCCTATACTCCGGGTCCACCTAACTTACCTTGGAATTTTGGGAGGAGAGATCTCCAAGAAGCCCAGACTCACGGCAGTACAAAAGGTTAACAAGAGGATTCGTGGGCGAAAGAAACTTTCGGATCCTCACATACATGGCTTGAGGATGCACTATGATCCGCGTTAAATGGCATAGACGAATCTCTCCCCTCGAAGCGCACCCACAAGGTGTGCCACATGGAAGTTCGACGCGACCCCAGCCCGAGACCTCCTCCTTGGCTGGCTGAGCAACCACCGCGAGGAGATTTTTACCGCCCGGGTTAAGAAGCTCTCTTCACCACCACAGGGGGATTTCTCGCTAAATGGACATGGGGAATTGAGCACTTTTTTCGTCGTGAGCTCCCTCCACATTAAGCTTGAGGGCAAACTTACTTGATTAAATATATGCCGGTTTTGTTGTATTTTGACTCTGTTCTTCATTCGTTTCTCAGCTATTCCTTGTAAGCAAACCCTTGAGGGGCAACTGCAGATCACGACCCATAAGTGAAGCGCTGGACCGAAACCCCGGATGAGGAGGAGCAGGACGAGGAGATGTTTCTCCCTATGACCCGGCCTTCTACAATGCGACCCTACGGTAAATTCTCTTCTCTTAGAGACTGGCCCGATGATGAGGATGGCTTTCGGATGTTGGCGTGATTGAACCTATTGAGGTTGTCCCTCTTTCTTTGCCTTTTCATCAGCTAACCCTAGTGGGCATATCCATGAGGATCCTCCAGCTTACTCACTGAGACGAACGGTTCGGTGTGCACTTAAGAAGAAGCGTGGAGCCGCGCTTAGAGTTCCACTCCTCTGGACCTTCTCGTACGCCCGCAAAAAGCGAAAGAAGGCCCGAAGACAAGCTGCCTCCAGCCGTGAGGCTGAAAGCCTTGACATGAAGGGCTCAGGAGAACCCAAGGAGGCCCAAACCTCGGATCGTAAGTCATTTTCTTTCCGTAACCCACTTTTCCTTGCATTGTTGTAATTCCTCTTGACATTATTCTCTCGGCAGGAGCTCCGGTGGAGGTCCCTCGAGGCCGGATCTAGCATCTCTTCACGCTCCGATCTAGCCCTTCTCCCCTTAAGTGACTGACTTGAGTCCGTCCACTTCCAAACCTATTCGGAGGGTTCCTCGGCTGCTCTAGATTCCACACTACCTCTCGTCAAGAGGAGTCTGCAACCTTTCGGAAGCCCGGAGGATCGGTCCAGCAGCGGCGGCAACATCCACAACCGGCATCGCCCGCAACCAGCCCAACCGCACAGTCTACCTCAACCACCAGGCCACCACCCGGCACCGACAACGGTTCCGATACCGGCAATGACCAGAATGCGGCACCAACATTAGGCACCAAGAAAATCAACAACGCGCAAGTTCTTCCGCCCCTGCGTCCAGGTCATCTAAACCTCGGCGACGAACTGACCAGCAGCTCTAAGAAATCCGTGCGTTACTTCTTCCCAGCAAGCCAAGGGCAAAAAACTCGGATGCTAAAGAGTCGGTTAAATCCGAGGCTGGCGGCGAACCCTAGCGTCGATGCTTCCCAGAAGCTCCAGCGGCGAAAGGATGCCCTGCCGAGCCAGCATACCGACCTGCAGCAAATGGTTCTGCATACTAGCCTGTGACCCTTGCTTTGGTTGAGAGGAAAAGCGCATCTGAAGAGGCTTGAGTGGCACCCCATATGCTCACTTAGGTGGCGGTATCTTCGAAACGCTGATGGTGAGTTCGTCATGAAGCCCGGAACAAGGCGGAGTTAAATCCCTGACGATCTCCACGGAAAAGATTCGACCCATAAATTTTCATAAATGAATTTCTGTTAGCCTTAAAGGCAATTAACCTCATGAGGCGGATGATGGAGGTATGTAAGTTTCTCCTTTACATGCTGTAGATAATAACCGTGATTCCCCAGGAGCCTCACGGTTGCGAATGTAACATTACTTTCGGCGGATACTCGTCTCTAGCTTTCTTGATTAACTCCACTGTAGACTTGAATATGCACACCTAGAGCGGGTTAGAAGTTCCTTGGGCCCGGAGAGACTCACATGCATACTTCGAATATGCACACACCTAGAGCCGGGTTGAAAGTTTCCTTGGCGGAGATCTTGTCCCCACTTATCGAATATGCACACCTAGAGCGGGTTAAGTTCCACTTGGCAGGATGTTTGTACGCCGAATATGCACTGCACCTAGGCCAGGGTTAAGTTCCACTTGGCCCCACGGATCTCTTGCTCTACTTCAATATGCACACACCTAGAGGCAGGGTTGAGTTCCACTTGGCAGGATCTTGTACACTCAGAATATGCACACCTAGTAGGCAGGGTTAGAGTTCCACTTGGCCCGGATCTTGTACACTTGAATATGCACACCTGGGGCAGGGTTAAGTTCCACTTGGCCGGATCTTGTCTACCTTTCGAATATGCACACACACTAGAGCCTTGGGTTAAGATTCCATACATTGGCGGGATCTTGCTTCTATAAGCTAATTTATGCTTTTGTACATTTTTGGTGACCACCAATCATGCAGTGCTTTGAATTCCAAGCCTCTTTGGATACCCACAAGATCTTTCTGGCATAGAAGCCACGCATTGCATATCATCGGATTTCATGAAAAAAAGGGTAAGTTTCTCCCTTAGGCGGCTTTCACCGTTTCTATTCATCCTTCTTCTCTGGAACTAATCTCCCATTACGTTTTCTATAGGCGCGGGGTGGGGTCATTTGAGAACAAGATCATGAGGAGAACTTGGAGCAAAATCAAGGGTATTAATCTTTTTGTCCTACCTTGTAGTGTTTTCCATTTCCTTTTCTCCCATACGCTCACGGTGAAACATTCCATTCCCTCGGCTCTGTTTGGGTCAGCTTATACTATTTACCAGCATCGCTTGAGAGTAAGGCACGATGCTGTTATGATGCTGCATTTTCCTCGAACAAGCGAGGCGGCGGCATCAAAGCCGGTGAAGAAAAAAGATGATGAGCTAAACTCTCCTCGGACCAAGGACCCAATGAGATTGCGAACTGAGGCTGAGATGGAAAAAGAATGAAATGACCTGGGCCATGAGCTCCAAAAGGTTGGCTGAGAACTTCCGCGAGAAGCGCGGCGCCTTACTCTCAGATCTCAGGACCGGGACCTACTCAAAAGAATCCAGAGCATCCGACTTGGATTCGGCCAAATCACTGAGCCGATGACTTCACAAGAGGCCGATGGCGCATCAAGGGAGTTGACCAGGGTTCCTGACCCACATTTCCACGTAAGTTCCCTTTCCCTTATTTGACATAATTCTCACGGGTTACTTCATATGTCTTTTCTTCAGCTTCTTCCTTTGCACCTTGTTTCAGGCCACTTTCCGGGAAGGTACTCCCTGTGTGGTATTTGTGTGTTGCCAATTTCCGTGAGAGAATATAAAAGTCGCTCTTAATGGTGAGAGCATTCCCTTAGACATGGAGGACCCTGTAATTAATTGACTGTCATCTACAGCGTCAGAAATCATCATCAGAACTACGGCCAGAAGGATCTTCGGCGTTTCAGTCCGAGATTTTCAACCGATTACGGCCCGTTGAGAGTGCTCAAGAAGAATTACACTTCTTGCTGAAAAGGCGCCGCCGGATCTCGAGACCAGCTCGACCCTCTGCAGAGGGAGTCCCATTGGGCGTCATTGCGCAGCTGTCTTACTATCCTTCACCACATACTCACATATGGTATGCGAAGATCGACCTCCGGCCTCCTTACATGCTTGGCTGCCATAGGATCCAGATGGACTAATGACCCGGGAGTGGGTAGCTTCGGCGCCCGAGGCTTGGCGCCTATAGCCTCATCGAGATATTCTCCTATCCATATGAATGGGTTGAAGGACCAGAAAGCTTCGTAGAATCATTTGAGGGCGAGAGCGCTGAAAACTAAAAGGCGGGATTCCGAGATGAGGGGCCCGAAGAAGGTAGGGTGCCTCGAGATAAACCCCAGAAGAACCATGAAAATGCGGCCCGAGCACTTCACTCCTCCTGCTGCTCCTTAGGTCAGCAAACGAAAATTTATCGGATCCCGGTATGCTTTAAAGGTGGGCCCCATGTCTGTGTATATGTGATATTTTTACTACTATAAGTTCTTATGCTTGGAGAGTTAGCAGGCGTAGTCCCGAGTTTCTTTCTTGTTCGTCCAATCTTTTTTGGCTGAAACAGGATCGTGTACTACCTTGATTCGGTTTTTATGACTTCTGAATCAAGTCTTTAAAAATAAATCTTAACAATGCTAAGAAACTTTCAGGACCGCTCAAAAATAAAAGCTGCATAATAACTTAGAAAATAAATACAGGGGTTGGTCAAAAAGCCTATTCTATTTTACTCACGAGGCTCCTACGGGGAGGCTTTAGTAGGACTTCCCAATGTTGTCCACCCTTGTAGCCTAGTGGTTTCACTCAGCCTTGACCCTAGGTTGTTCCTAGATTTTACAAAATTTAGGAACTTGAAGAATGGCTCGATTAGACTTCAAATGCGGAAAAATTCTGGAGTCGTTCAAAAAAGGCAAAAAGGAAAATCAGGCGCCCGACCAAGTCCAAATCAAGCCGGCAGCCGATGTCGCGCTGGGGACCAGCGTGAGGCCCCACTTAGAGAACGCCCGGACGCCCTGCCGCTTGTATTCCGCACCGATCCTCCAGCCGCCCACGCCTCTGGACCCACGCCGGCCCCGAGATCACTTCTCGAAGACAGCGGCGCCCGCCTTGGCCGTAGGTGATACGCCGCCCTTCGCGCCTCTCTCTCTCTCCGTAGCAGCTCACCTTGTGTGGCTTGCCAGCAGCCGCCTCCGCTTTCGCCAGCCGCTGCTGCCCGCGCCTCGCTCGCCTACTGCGCCTGGCAACTTCGCACCTCCATGGCGCCATCAAACCGCCTTGGCGCAACCCGTCTGGCGCCCGCCGCGCTGTATGCCTTATTGCCATTGCTGTACATATACGCCTGCCCGCTTAACCCTTGTAGCCCTTTCGCCAGCGCAGTGCACGTGCCAGCGCCAACGCGCCGCCAGCCCTCGCGTCGTCGTCGCCCGACCGCCCAGACCAGCGTAACGTTCTTCCTTCGTATGAGCCACCACCATCGTAAGACCGTCGCCGGAACCGATCGCCACCGTCGAGCTTCGCCGCCCGTTAGATCTCCGGTGAGTCCGCAGCCGCCATCTAGGGACCGTTGGATCTCAGATCAGCGGTCCAGATCAGCCGTTGACCGGTCAGCTCCGGACGTTGACTAGTCAGACGCCCAGTCAGCAGCCGCGTTGACCAGTCAACAGACACAGTTGACTGGGTATTTTCGTTAATCGTTTTAGTTGACATATTTCGGTAGAAACTTGTAAATTGCGTAGAAATTAAACCGCTAGGCCAAAAATTGCAAATAAAATATGTGTAGGTTCAGTGAGTCGTGTAGAAGCTGGCTGTACCATTGCTTCACACTTTTACAGCAAGGTTTAGTACAGTTTAATCAAATTAGTTAATGGCCTTTTTGGAGTAATTAATTCGTAGAAAAAGATCTGTAACTCCAAAAATTGCGTATGATATGTCCCTGGATTCAGTAGAACGAGGGGAATCTCTTCGTGAATTAAAAGGATAGTCTTACAGTAAAAGCTTTTGCAGAAACTGCCTAGTGGCTTTCTGTAGTGTTTTAATTACTCGGAGAGTTTTATAATTCCTTTTTGAGTAATTCCAGTTGGTACTGTTCCTAAATAGCAAGGCCTATGCGGTAGAATTTTCCCAAGATATTACAAATAGTATACTACCGGTAGCGAATTATTTGAGTTCTAGCTCTAGTTTTGAGCATTACTTTTTGCGTGTTAGTTTTCCTTGCGCTAAAACTATTTTCCATGCATGCAATCAGTACCTCTACTGAATACTATTATGTGGTGTTGCTGTAGCGTCACCCCACTTGTCTTGCATACCTTCATGCATCATCTTTGTTGCATATGCTTGTGGATTGTTTGTTTATGATTGCAATTGTATCGTGTAGATTGTGACGAGTGCAACGCTTGCTCGTGTGTGGATTGTTCTTCCGACCGCTACAACCAAGGCAAGTAGATATTATTTTGTTCATGATATTGTCCTACTATTTTCTATGCATTGTCGTGTATTTTGTAGTTGCATGTGTAGGATGATACTATCGCTATGCTATGTCCTATTATGTGGTAGGGCTTTCCTTGTAGATGAACCACCGTTGGTAGATGTGCTTAGCCATGCTTTGTTGAACGAGGGATGGGTTACATCATTGAGACTTGTTTCTAAAAGTATTGGTTTGTGAAAACTAAAACAACTTAATCAATGAATCTCCTGGGTGTGATGGTATTGATAATTTTTGGTGGTTTCATTGCGGAAAGGCACCCAGGTATCGAGAGAAATTGATTGGCTTCTTTATTTGGTAGCTTACGTGTGCAACCATGTGCCAATAATGAAATGGGCGGTTGGTTGGACTTAGTAGGTTGTGGTAACTCGAACCCGCGTATCCAGAGATGTAGAATTTTGGTAGGTTGGACCGGTGCGCGTCGGGATTGAGGAGCTACTTCCCGAACAGTCTCTTCTTGGACTTCTCCCTATCACCACTCAAAATGAGAGTGATGGTACGAGCTGGGCTGGCCAAGTCACATGGGTAAAGTGTACTAACCCCTGCAGGGTGTATAATCTAATCGATTAGCCGTGTCTCCGGTTATGGACAACTGAGTTGCTTGATATTGATTCCATGACATGTTTCTCGCTCATTCCAATTTCATAATTGTTTTAATATTGCTGGGTTAACTTAATTGGGATCTTTTCAAAGAAAATCAAAAACTGTTTATGAAAGTAGGACAAAGGTATTTGCAAATGCAAACCAGACACAGCTCCACTTGCCAAATATGCATGTAGATGTTAGTACTATTGTCTCCTTTACTAGCTCTACTTGCCATACATTCCATGTATTGACCCTTCGGGGCTGCTACGTTTCATGTTGCAGGTTATTCCGATTCTGAGTAATCGATATAGGCCACGGTACTCCACTCGGCACTTGTTCACTTGTGGGCAATTTGAAGAATGGAGGATTTACTTTATTTATGTTGCTAGCTGAATAATTTGAGCTAGCTTTGGGCTAAGCTTTTATTGTAATAATGGTACTCTGGATCTTTGTTATCTATGATACACGGATATTTGCTATGTTATTCATCTCATTATATTGTGGGCCAATAAACCGATCCAGGGATTGGCATGTCACATAGAAGCCACGGTCTTTTCAGAACCGCGGTGTTACAAGATGGTATCAGAGCCCGTGTGTCGACTGTAGGATCGTGACCTAGGATTGGATTAGGAAGCCATAGATTTATTAAAGCCTATATTAACTCTGTCTTTCATCTTATGCCTTTCACCCTTGTAAATTCTTACCATATGCTATTCTCACACTTTCCTCTCTTACTTGATAGATGGGAGAAGTCAGGACTGAGTATGCAACCATGGAGTCACCAAGGCCCTTTGCAAGGCAGTTAGCACAGCTCTCGCAGTCATTGGGATTGCCACTGCCGATGTTCAAGGGAAGAAGGTTGTACACCTATGGATATGGAGAGGATGCATGGGAGATCACTACCTTCATATTCAGGGATGCCGCCTTGCCAAATCCAGTGCATCTGATCTACACCAAGACATACTGCAACTAGGGACTTGGAATCAACTTGGCCATACATGAAGCCCTGTCTCGCCAGTGCCATAATGTCCGACACCTACTGCCAGCAGATTCACCCTACCGTGACTTCGGGAGGCGTGATGAAGATGGGCACATTATGGTTACCCCGGGCGACAGGAACAACATGCCGCCCCGTCGGAGGCACATAGAGGACATGGAAAGGGAGAATGGAGCTCTAGCTGAGAAAGTGATGATGATAAAGGAGATTGCAGATTTTGCTAGCAATGGTATGGTGGTCCAAGGACAGGAGATTGACACCCTGCATGAAGCTGTGGGAGTTCGGAGAATGCCACGATAGCCAGAGATGCAACCATAGCTCATCTTCATGGTACTGTGCAGGAGAACACCCAGAACATACAACAGTTGCAAGGGACCGTCCAGGAAAGGGATCAAACTATTGAAGCTATGACAGCCCAGATTGCCGCTCTCCAAGCATAGCTGAATCCACCCTCTGATGATGACAATGGAGATGATGGCAACAATGGGGATGATGATGACAGTGGGAACGATGATGATGAGGGCGAGGATGATGATGATGGAGACGATGATGGTGGAGGAGATGAAGCTGTTGCAGTTGCAGCAGAGAGTGGAGAAGAAGAGGAGGATCCAGAAGAGGTGGAGTTTGAGATCTCAAGTGATGGTTCAGGAGAAGTGTACACTCCGCCGCCATGGTTGAACCGTGGACCGAAGCGCCAACGCATGAGTGCAAGGACCTACCGCAACCTCTTCAAGAAGTAGATAGAAGTCCACCAATTAGTCCTTGTTAGGTAAATTCGTTAGGATTAGTCTCGATCGATGTGAAACTTAGTTGCTGTTAGTTTAAGAGTGTTTAGTTGCTTATTTGTGTACTCCAATATCCCAGGAATTATTTGTGCGAATTTTATGAAAGAGTTATGGCAAGTTTGGTTACTATCTGTGTTATTTTCGCTGCAGATTTCTGCTGATACAGCAGTACTGTACGATTTTTCATATTTTTCTGGTAACTGGGAAACATCTGAAAAAAATTGGGCTGATGCGAAACTCTCTGTACTGTATGTGCAAAAATCAGCTAAATTTTCTGACGAGTTTAAGTCAGGCGGAAAAATTCGTGAACGCTGCTGGACTATTTTGGCAGATTGCTGTTTTTGTTGCTTAGTTGATCAACTGCTTAGTTAACCATTGCCAACTCTTGTAAAACTATTTCAGTAGGTATATACTGCTAGGATAACCCCTGGGATGTTGCTGGATCACTTATTTGTTGGTGTGTTGCTTGCTTGTGATTGTCTGCTATTGTTTGTTGTTGATTGATCATATGCATGGGTAGAATCCTATTATCGTAGTTGATTCTTTCTAAACTTACCTGTGCTGAACCGCAGATGCCTCCCCGCCGTCAACCCACTGAGTTGGAGCAACTCATGGCAGCTCAGGCACAGCTGACCCAAGTGATGACTCAGTTCATGGCAGCTCAGAACAACAACAATGGAAACAATCAGCCTCAGGGAGATGCTCTCACCAGATTTCTGAGGCTAAGGCCAGCTAAGTTCTCTACTGCAACGGAACCAATGGTTGCTCTCGATTGGTTGCGTTCAGTCAACAAGAATCTGGTAACTGTTGGATGCACTGATGCTGAGAAGGTGAGGTTTGCCTCACCTCTTTGGAGGGACCAACCCGCTTCTTGGTGGGACACATTTCAGATCACCCACCCGCTGGATACCGTGACTTGGGCAATGTTTGAGGAAGGTTTCAGGACCAACCACGTGTCTTCAGGAGTTCTGAGCCTGAAGAGGAAGGAGTTCCGCAACTTGCGCCAAACCAATCGCACCGTGGCTGAGTACATTGAGGAGTTCAACAACCTGTCCCGTTATGCACCTGAGGATGTTGACACTGATGCAAAAAGGAGGGAGAGATTCCTGGATGGCCTTAGTGATGAGCTTTCAGTGCAGCTACTGGTGGTTTATTGCCCCACTTTCCAGGAGCTTATGGACAAGGCCAGGATCTTGGAAGGGAAGCACAAACAGGTGGAGAACCGCAAGAGAAAGAGTAACAATCACCACTCTGGTTCACATCACAAGTCTCGCACTTCATATGATGGATACTCCAAGCATGGAGGAAGTGACCATGGGAGCCATGACCGCCACCACCATGGAGGCGATGGGCATCGTCATGACAACCATAGGAGCATCCACCACAGCCACAAGGGAGGACACTCTCACCACTCTGGAGGACATGGTGGACATGACCGCAACCGTGATCGTGGCTTTGTGAAGAAGGATCTGAGTGAGGTGACGTGCTTCAAGTGTAAACAGAAGGGACACTATGCTGACAGCTGTCCGGAGAGGAAAGGACTGAAGCCAACCAACAACGAGAAGGCCACAGTGAACCACATGAATGTGGAGGAGATCCTAGATGAGTCTGACCTTGTGATTGGTAAGTTTCCAATCAACACTCACCCTGCACTTATACTTTTCGATACTGGTGCATCGCATTCATTCATATCAAGGGCATTTGTGGATAAGTGTAAGCTATCTACGGATTCTATGAAAGGGTCTATTAGAGTGAGTTCACCTGGAGGAGATATGATAGCTAGCGCGGGATGCCGCAATTTAACTGTGAGGATTGGAACACACAACTTCAGTGCACATTTGGTAGTGTTGGAATCACAGGGATTAGACGTTATTCTGGGTATGGATTGGATGTCTATGCATGGGGGACACATAGATTGTGCACAGCTGTTTCACTCAAAACCCCGGATGGTAAGAGGATTAGATTCAAGTCGGTTGTACGACCAGGAAGGTGTAAGTTGAATTCTCTTAAGGGGGTTAGCATGGATACTGTGCCAGTGATTAGGGATTACCCCGACGTGTTTCCGGAAGAGCTGCCAGGGATGCCACCTGACAGGGAAGTAGAGTTTCTTATCGACCTGATGCCGGGAACAGGACCAATAGCAAAGAAACCATATAAGATGGATGTGGATGAGCTGAAGGAATTGAAGAAGCAGTTGAAAGAGCAGCTGGAAAAGGGATTCATTCAGCCTAGTTCATCGTCATGGGGTGCACCTGTTCTGTTTGTGGAGAAGAAAGACAGTAGCAAGAGATTAGTGGTGGACTATTGCTCGCTGAATGAAGTAACCATCAAGAACAAGTACCCTCTGCCGAACATAAATGATTTGTTTGATCAACTGGAAGGAGCGAAGGTGTTTAGCAAGATTGATCTGCGATCAGGCTACTTTCAATTGAAGATCCGGGAGGAGGACGTACCAAAAACCGCCTTCACCACTAGGTATGGTTTATATGAGTATACGGTTATGTCTTTTGGACTAACGAATGCCCCGGCGTATTTCATGACCATGATGAACAAGGTATTTATGGAGTACTTGGACAAGTTCGTGGTGGTGTTTATTGATGACATACTGATATATTCCAAGGATGATGCTGAGCATGAGAAGCATCTGCGACTGATTATGGAGAAGCTGAGGGAACACAAACTGTATGCCAAATTCAACAAGTGTGAATTCTGGCTTGACACCGTTGGGTTTCTTGGACACGTAGTGTCAGGAGAAGGAGTCGCTGTTGATCCAAGCAAAGTGACCGATGGCGAGTGGGAAGCACCCAAGAATGCAGGAGAGATACGAAGCTTTTTGGGACTTGCTGGATATTACAGGAGGTTCATTGAAAACTTTTCCAAGATTGCTAAGCCGATGACTGAACTTCTGAAGAAGGAGAGAAAGTTTGAATGGATGGATGTGTGTGAAGCTAGCTTTCAGGAACTGAAGCGTCGACTAGTGACCGCGCCTGTTCTGTGTTTACCAGATCTTCAGAAGGATTTCCAAGTGTACTCCGATGCTTCTCGCCAGGGACTTGGGAGTGTGCTGATGCAAGATGGAAGAGTGGTGTCATATGCCTCGCGACAACTCAAGCACCATGAGCGGAATTACCCCACACACGACTTGGAGTTAGCGTCAGTGGTTCATGCGCTCAAGGTATGGAGGCATTACTTAATGGGAAAACACTGTGATGTGTACACGACCACAAGAGCACAAGTACATATTTACACAGAAGGAACTGAACATGAGGCAAAGGAGATGGTTGGAACTTATCAAAGATTATGATATGAATCTGCAATACCACCCAGGAAAGGCCAATGTAGTAGCAGATGCTCTGAGCCGGAAGGTTTATGCCAATGGATTGACAATTGGTGAATTGCCTGAGGATTTGTGCAAGCAATTCAAGGACCTTAGACTGGAGGTAGTATCTAAAGGATACTTGGCAACAATGGAAGTCCAACCAACGCTACAGGACAGAATCAGGAAGGCTCAAGTGGGAGACAAAGAGATGGATGAAATAAGGGAAAAGATGAAGGAGGATCAAGCAAAGGAATTCCGCGAGGATGAGCAAGGAACCTTGTGGTATGGAGATCGTTTGTGCGTCCCCAACGATCCCGAGATAAGGAAGTTGATTCTGCAGGAAGCTCATGACTCGCTGTATTCCATACATCCGGGCAATACGAAGATGTATATGGACCTAAAGGACAGATTCTGGTGGAACAACATGAAGGGAGACATCGCAGAGCATATTGCCCTATGTGATGTATGTAGCCGAGTAAAGGCGGAACACCAGAAGCCAGTAGGATTGCTACAGCCATTGCCCGTGCCGGATTGGAAGTGGGATAGAGTGGAAATGGATTTTATCACAGGATTGCCCAGGACCAGGTCAGGATATGACTCCATTTGGGTAGTGGTCGACCATTTGACCAAGGTAGCCCACTTTATACCGGTAAAGACGACCTATACGAGTGCAAAGTTGGCCAAGATTTACATGGACAGAATTGTGTGCCTACATGGAGTTCCCAAGAGTATCGTATCTGATAGAGGCACCCAATTTACCTCACACTCCTGGCGCTAGCTGCACGAGACACTTGGTACTAGATTGGAGTTTAGCACAGCATTTCACCCGCAGACTGATGGGCAGACCGAGAGGGTGAATCAGATTTTGGAAGACATGCTAAGAGCTTGCGCTTTGGCTCATGGTTCTAGTTGGGATGAGAATTGCCATATGCTGAGTTTTCCTACAACAACAGCTATCAAACCAGCATCAAGACGTCACCGTTCGATGTGTTGTATGGGAAACGATGCCGAACACCATTGCTATGGGATGGGGTAGGAGAACGTCAGTTGTTTGGACCAGATTTGATCAAGGAGGCCGAGGAGAAGGTCGCCTTGATTAGGGACAGGCTGAAGGTAGCACAATCAAGGCAGAAGAGCTACGCTGATGCCAAGCGCAAGGAAGTGGTGTATGAGATAGGTGATAGAGCATACCTCAGAGTGTCGCCACTTCGTGGAATCAAGAGATTTGGAATTAAGGGTAAGCTGGCACCTCGATTTATTGGACCGTACAGGGTCTCAGCACGCAAAGGAGAAGTTGCTTATCAGTTGGAGTTGCCAGAGGCTCTGTCCGCTGTTCACAATGTGTTCCACGTATCCCAGCTGAAGAAGTGCCATCCGGAGATGGTGGATACACCATTGAGAGACACTGTACCGCTAGAGGAGGTTCAGCTTGAGAACAACTTGACCTATGAGGAGAAACCGGTCAAGATTCTAGAGACAGCAGAGAGGACTACCCGTACCAAGACGATCAGGTTTTGCAAGGTGCAGTGGAGCCACCACACTGAAGAGGAAGCCACTTGTGAGCGTGAGGATGACATCCGAGAGGACTACCCACACCTATTTGCTAGCCGCGCCGAATCTCGAGGACGAGATTCATCTTAAGGGGGTTAGTCTTGTCACATTCCCAAATTTTAGATTTGGTTCTGCATATCATTCATGCAATTGCATCATACTCTTCCATGCAAAACCAACGATTGAAAAGATTCGGCAAAACACTATTTTCTTAATCCTACTCTATTTTACGACGAGGCTCCTGCGGGAGGCTTTAGTAGGACTTGTGTTGTCCACCCTAGTAGCCTAGTGGTTTCACCCTTTCCTTGACCCTAGGTTGTTCCCCTCGTTTTTACAAAAACTTAGGAGCAAGAATCGCCCGAATCGGAGCTCGTATGGAAAAGTTACGGCCGTTTTATTAAAATATCAAAAATTGGCGCCGACTTCGCCGTGTTCGCCTCCAACTGCGCGGCCCGTGTCCGCGTAGGACCCCACGAGGGGGCCCCACTTAAGAGGCCGCCGCCGCCCCTGCCTCGATTCCCGCACCCACCCGCCGCCGCCCGCGCCCTCGATCTCCACGCAGCCGCCGCCGCCTCGAAGACCGCCCCGCGCCGCCTCGGGATCGCCGCCGCTTAATCGTCGCCGCGCCCGCTCCGCTGGCGCTGCCGCGCCCCTCGCTACCGCCCGCCTGCAGCGCGCCGCCGTCATTGCGCCCGTGCCATAACTTCGCCTGCCCCGCCGCCAGCGCCGCGCCGCTGCTCCGCGCGCGCCGCTACGCGCCGCCGCGCACCGCTCACCCGCGCCGCTTTGCCCGTCATCGCCGCACCGTCCGGAGCTCGCCGCCGTTCGTCTCCGGTGAGTCCGCAGCCGCCATCTGGGGACCGTTGGATCTCAGATCAGCGGTCCAGATCAGCCATTGACCGGTCAGCTCCAGGCGTTGACTAGTTAGACGCCTAGTCAGCGCCCAGTCAGCAGCCGCGTTGACCAGTCAATAGACACAGTTGACTGGGTATTTTTGTTAATCGTTTTAGTTGACAGATTTCGATAGAAACTTGTAAATTGCGTAGAAATTCAACCGTTGGGCCAAAAATTGCAAATAAAATATGTGTAGGTTCAGTGAGTCATGTAGAATCTTGTTGTACCATTGTTTCACACTTTTACAGCAAGGTTTAGTACAGTTTAATCAAATTAGTTAATGGCCTTTTTGGAGTAATTAATTCGTAGAAAAAGATCTGTAACTCCAAAAATTGCGTATGATATGTCGCTGGATTAAGTAGAACGAGGGGAATCTCTTCGTGAATTAAAAGGATAGGCTTACAGTAAAAACTTTTGCAGAAACTGCCTAGTGGCTTTCTGCAGTGTTTTAATTACTCGGGGAGTTTTATAATTCCTTTTTGAGTAATTCCAGTTGGTACTGTTCCTAAATAGCAAGGCCTATGCGGTAGAATTTTCCCAAGATTTTACAAACAGTATACTACCGGTAGCGAATTATTTGAGTTCTAGCTCTAGTTTTGAGCATTACTTTTTGCGTATTAGTTTTCCTTGCGCTAAAACTATTTTCCATGCATGCAATCAGTACCTCTACTGAATACTATTATGTGGTGTTGCTGTAGCGTCATCCCACTTGTCTTGCATACCTTCATGCATCATTTTTGTTGCATATGCTTGTGGATTGTTTGTTTATGATTGCAATTGTATCGTGTAGATTGTGACGAGTGCAACGCTTGCTCGTGTGTGGATTGTTCTTCCGACCGCTACAACCAAGGCAAGTAGATGCTATTTTGTTCATGATATTGTCCTACTATTTTCTATGCATTGTCGTGTATTTTGTAGTTGCATGTGTAGGATGATACTATCGCTATGCTATGTCCTATTATGTGGTAGGGCTTTCCTTGTAGATGAACCACCGTTGGTAGATGTGCTTAGCCATGCTTTGTTGAACGAGGGCTGGGTTACATCATTGAGACTTGTTTCTAAAAGTATTGGTTTGTGAAAACTAAAACAACTTAATCAATGAATCTCCTGGGTGTGATGGTATTGATAATTTTTGGTGGTTTCATTGCGGAAAGGCACCCAGGTATCGAGAGAAATTGATTGGCTTCTTTATTTGGTAGCTTACGTGTGCAACCATGTGCCAATAATAAAATGGGCGGTTGGTTGGACTTAGTAGGTTGTGGTAACTCGAACCCGCGTATCCAGAGATGTAGAATTTTGGTAGGTTGGACCGGTGCGCATCAGGATTGAGGAGCTACTTCCCGAACAGTCTCTTCTTGGAGTTCTCCCTATCACCACTCAAAATGAGAGTGATGGTACGAGATGGGCTGGCCAAGTCACATGGGTAAAGTGTACTAACCCCTGCAGGGTGTATAATCTAATCGATTAGCCGTGTCCTTGGTTATGGACAACTGAGTTGCTTGATATTGATTACATGACATGTTTCTCGCTCATTCCAATTTCATAATTGTTTTAATATTGCCGGGTTAACTTAATTGGGATCTTTTCAAAGAAAATCAAAAACTGTTTATGAAAGTAGGACAAAGGTATTTGCAAATGCAAACCAGACACAGCTCCACTTGCCAAATATGCATGTAGATGTTAGTACTATTGTCTCCTTTACTAGCTCTACTTGCCATACATTCCATGTATTAACCCTTCGGGGCTGCTACGTTTCATGTTGCAGGTTATTCCGATTCTGAGTAATCGATATAGGCCACGGTACTCCACTCGGCACTTGTTCACTTGTGGGCAATTTGAAGAATGGAGGATTTACTTTATTTATGTTGCTACCTGAATAATTTGAGCTAGCTTTGGGCTAAGCTTTTATTGTAATAATGGTACTCTGGATCTTTGTTATCTATGATACACGAATATTTCCTATGTTATTCATCTCATTCTATTGTGGGCCAATGAACCGATCCAGGGATTGGCATGTCACATAGAAGCCACGATCTTTTCAGAACCGCGGTGTTACACACATATATTCGATATATCATAATTAAGTTTAATCCTTTTAGCATCAACATTATGAATATGTGTAATACTATTATCGAGATCCAACAGAAATAAACCATTCATCATCGGTGCATGACCATAAAAGATATCATTCATATAAATCGAACAACCATTGTTTTCGGATTTAAATGAATAACCACTGCGCATCAAACACGATCCGGATACAATGTTCATGCTCAGTGTTGGCACCAGATAAAAATTATTCAAGTTTACAACTAATCCCGATGGTAAGTGGAGAGGTAGTGTTCCGACAGCGATCACATCAACGCTTGATCTGTTGCTGACACGCATCTTGACCTCACCCCTTGCTAGCGGTCGCTTGTTCCGCAACCCCTGATTCGAGCTACAAATATTAACAACCGATCCGGTATCAAATACACAGGTGCTAATGCGAGTACTAGTCAAGTACACATCAATAACATGTATATTGTATATACCTTTATTTGCCTTGCCAGCCTTCTTGTCTGCCAAATACTTGGGGCAGTTGCGCTTCTAGTGTCTAGTCCCCTTGCAATAATAGCACTCGGTATCAGACTTAGGGCCAACTCGGGATTTCTTTTTAGGTACGGCAACCGATTTGCCGCCCTTCTTTCCCTTCTGTTTACCCTTCCTGTCTTTCTTGATACCAGTAGTCTTACTGATCATCAACACTTGATGTTCCTTCTTGATTTCCACATCTGCAGTCTTAAGCATTGACAGAAGCTTGGGGAGAGACTTCTTCATGCCCCGCATGTTATAGTTCATCACGAAGCTCTTGTAGCCAGGTGGCAGAGACTGGAGAACATGATGTATGCCTAAGTCAATGGGAATCGATATTCCCAAGGACACAAGCTTATCAGCGTACCCCGACATCTTGAGTACGTGCTCACTAACGGAGCTGTTCTATTCCATCATGCAGCTAAAGAACTTTTCTAAAGCATTATAACTCTCTACAGCAGCATGGGTGTCGAAAATCATTTTCAACTCTCCTATTGTATCAAAGGCATTGCCGTTTTCGAAACTCTTTCAAAGTTCTGGCTCTAGCCCATACAATATGCTGCAATGAACTAAGGTGTGGTCCTCCTGACGAGTCTGATAAACGTTATTTTCTTCTTCAGGGGCATCATCAAGTGGTGGGGGGCCTAGCGGCGCTTCTAGCACATATTGATTTTGTGCAGTAGAGGAGAATCCTCAAATTCACAGCCCAGTCGGTAAAGTTGCTACCGTTCATTGCAAGTTTCTCTTTCTCCATGAACACATTGAAATTAAAAACAGGTGCTGCCATCTACAAAAGAATTTGTAAAGTTTAGACTAAGTTTATGATAGATCGAGTTCAACTAATCCAAATTAAGAATGAACTCCCACTCAAAAATGACACCCCTCATGCCTTTTTGGTGACTACACGAACCAAATCTACTACACCAAGTCCGATCATCACGTGAGTCGGTGTAGCTTCAAAGGCGAGCATCCATATGGGCATCATATCTTTCATATGACTCATGCTTCACCTTTCGGTCCATGTTCCGAGGCCATGTCTGCACATGCTAGGCTCGCCAAGTAAGAACCTTAGTATTCGTGTGTGTAAACTGTCTTACACCCGAAATATGATCATGGATCCAAGAACACCTGATCATCACGTGATGTCTTGGAGCAGCGAAACATAATCGGTGCATACTTAAGGGAGAACACATTTTTATCTTGATATCTAAATGAGGGATCATCTTATTATGCTAATAAAATGCCAAACAAGCAATATAAGATGCAACAAACATCACATGTGAAAAAGTGAAATGATATGGTTCTTGCACTTGATATCCATCATGTGCATCGTGGCATGATCCTCATCATTCCTTTATGTGTAAGGCCAAGGTCTATGGAACTTACACGTTATGTGTGTTGTAAGAGTATCGACTTATACTTTTACTTATGACATCACCATATCATGACACTAGCCCAGCAACAATCTAAACTAGACGCTTCTAATTTATCCATTGCAAGTTTTACGTGGCTTAGGGCTTTCGAAGATAGAACCGTTCTTACCTACGAACATGAACCACAACAAGGATAACCAAATTATTGAAAACTCGTTGCAAATTAGATATTGACTATAGTAGGAGAGACAGACACCTGCTAGCCACTTATGCAAAACTAGTTGCATGTCAAGCGTGGAACACGTCTCATGTGCGAGGACATGTAAAGTTTGTCTGGGCCGCTTCATCCCACTATGCCACCAATATCCAAACTACAACTAAGAAGCAATAACATGATCATCATCGCCCACATATACATATATGTACTACCCGTGCAAAGCATCTACGCATAGATCCGGCTCTGATACCACTGTAGGGTTCGCAGCATAGAAAACAAAAAAATTCCTATGATGGGAACAACTATGTACCAAGATCTATATACTAGATACAAGCAGCGGGCGGATATACATATATAGAGAACATACCCTTGAAGACCGACAAAGCTTAACGAGGTTGTACTCGTGGATGATGTAGACGAACGCTTGCCAATCTCAAGATCGAGAGGAAGTCCTGGCGCCGCAAATGAGCAGCGCATCCGTGCTCACACACATGTCCGAGCCACTGAGCAACCTCCACCTCCTCTCTCCAACGATGCAGCGGAATCAACAACTCTTTCTTGCCGAAAGTCCACCGGGAACATGTATCTCGCTAGTCCGAGACCATGGGGGATAAAAACTAGAGGGGGAGAGAGATCCTTCACGAGGAGGTGTGAGTGAGAAGGAGTGAGAGGGGAGCTTTATATAGGAGGGAGGGGGCACCCCAAGGGGATGGCCGGTGCATGGGGACTACCCCCTCCCCTCCTACATTCATGTGGGTGGAAACTCCACTCACAAAAATGTCCCTTAACTTGTCAACTCAAAATCCCACTCAAAATTCCCATTAAATTTCCACCAAATTTAATTCAATCTCTCTTTAAATAAAACTCCTTTTATTTATTCAGAATTTTTTTAATTACCATAATGGACAAACATTCACATATAACCCCTTTCTAGTATTTCATTTCAAATGCAGAAACACTTTCAGCAATTTCAGCCGAAAACAGTTTCGTTGTCTAGTGAAATAAATTCCTACGCTTTGTTAATCTTTTCAGCATGAAACTATTTGTTCCAAATGGTGTCGGTGTCTCTTAAGTGTGTCACCCTATGGTTCATGAATAATGCGGACATGATCGAGACCCCTCTTGGATCAATAATCAGAAGCGAGACCTGGAGATCCATACTGACTCCCACACATTCAACGATGACTTTCTTGTGATCGTGAGAACCTTTTATGCTATAATCTTAATCCCTTTGTCTCGCGATATATTACATGTCCGAGATTCGATCATCGGTATCCTCATACCTAGTTTGATCTCGTTACTAACATGTACTTATTCTCGTTCCCGTGATATAACATTCTAGTGATCAAATCACTTGCTTGCAAGATGTGATATCACCGAGAGGGCCCAGAGCATATCTATCCGTCATCGGGATGAAAAAATTCCACTCTTGATCCATGGGCCTCAACATAACACTTCAGTAGCACTGAACCCATCTTTATAATCACCCTGTTATGGTGTGACGTTTGATGTTATCAAGATATTCTTACAATGTTAGTGATTGACATGATTTCATGACCTAAGGATTAGGATTACTTCGTATGATGTTATAGCAATATAAACTCAATGACTTTGATCGTAATGCTATACTTCGGATGAATGTTCATCACACCATTCCAATAATGTTGTGACCTCGTTATTAACAACATCCAATGTCCATGATCAGGAAACCTTGATCATCTTGTTAATCAACGAGCTAGTTTATAAGAGAGGCATAACTAGGAACTTCATGTATGTTTATTAAACACACATGTATTAACGTTTCTGTATTAATACAATTATAGCATGCAAAATAAACATCTATCATATACTTGTAATACACATAATAACCACTTTATTATTGCCTCTCAGGGCATATTTCCTTCAATCCCAAGCTTCCTTGGCGGTGTTGAGGTGTTCTATGTGAGGGAAATCTTTTGTCCCCAAACCTTGTTGAATCATGTGCAAAGCAGTGGCATTGAGTTGACTATTGACAACTTCTCTTCTTGTCAAGTTGGTTGGATCCACAATTATGAGTCCTTCCTAAATAATATTCCACAATTCAATGCAAGAGATGCGCACATGAGATTTCATTAATGATTGCCATTGAGCAAAGTTATGTTCAACTAGCTTAGGTGGGTCACCTCTACTTTTTATATGTGTGTGAGGGATTGCAGGGTCGGGAGAGTACCAACTAGGAACCTTATGGTACTCTTCCTTCCCATCATCCTTTTTGGTGGAGGGATTAGTGTTGTCAGGATCATCCCCCACCACCACAACCATGGGTGATGCCGAATCATTCACCTTTGTGAGTGTGGTGGGTTCCTCTAGAGGATGAGGATAAGGTGAGGCCATTTTCTCCTAAATAAGTTGCTCAACTAAGTCACGCAACTGTTTGATTTTGTTGCCAAAGGAGGAGCTCAAGCTTGATTCCAATTTCTTGAGATCCTCCATGGACATCGTGTTACTAGCCTCACTCCCATCACCTCCATCGTGGCTACCCATATACTCTTAGGCGGTAAAGCCCGAATAAAGAGCCGAGGCTCTGATACCAATTGAAAGGATCGTATGGGCACCTAGAGGGGGGCGAATAGGTGCCACTTCAAATTTTACTCTTTTTTAAGAAAGGTTTTGACACAAAAGGTAAATTTTCTAGATTATGCAACTGTGGTGAATTTACCTATATGTCAACCTAGCACAAACACTAAGCAAGAACTAGATAAGTAAAGTGCGGTAAAGGATAGAAGTAACCAAAGTGGAGCACGCGGAGACACAAGGATTTGTTTCCCGCGGTTCCTTCCTTTTGAGGGGAAGTACGTCTGCATTTGGAGAGGGGTGGTTTTAAACCACCAACTCCACGAGAGGCCTCCCTTGTTCTCCGATGAACTCATCCCAAAGGGTTAGATTCAATTCTTCCACTATATCGGCAACCTTTGAGTTAGAATCCGGCACCTTTATAACAAGTTCGAGGCACACATCCACAACTGAATTGGAGGCCCCCGAATGCAAGCAAGCTGTCACACAATCAAAGACAAGGTTGTAAGAACCAAATCAAGAGCTAGGGTTTCCAATGAAACACTAAAGCAAGGGGCACTCAAGTGAATGAGGTGGAAATGAATATCTCTCCTAATGAAGCTATAGATCAAGGTCTCCTCCTTCGATTCTCCAAAGTTCAATGACTTTGGATGGTTGGATGAAGAGATCTTGGTGATTTGGTGGCTCAAATGGAGCTGATGTTCTAGGCAGGCTCGAGCAGCTGGAGGAAGGGGATGAGGTCCCCTATATATAGGCCCACTAAGCTAAACCGTTTTCTGACTGTTGGACCAACTCCCACATCGGAGACTCCAGACAGCAGACCGGAGACTCCGGCCGATCTCTGGTCAGTCTCCGGACCACCATACAGACTGTCCCAGCTGGCTTGGAGAAATCCCCTCCGGATAATCTTCAAAGATTCCGGACCGTAGTACACCGAAGACTCCGGTGTTTCCACATCGGAGACTCTGGTCCGAGTGATCGCACCAGAGATTCCGGTCAGCCTCCGGACCATCTCTGGACCCCTATACAGAATGTCCTAGACTTATTCCCTCCGGAGACTTTGGGGAGAACTCCGGACCACACTGGAGACTTCGGTGTTTTCACACCGGAGACTGGTCTGGAAGTCCCTGAAACTTGTAATTTCTTGCAGGGACAATTCCACAGGGCAAAGTCCTTTTCACTTCTCATTATATCATCATGTAGACATTAATACACTGTAAAATGATCTACAAGTTGTTAATGAACACCAAAACTAATTAAGACAATAAATGTCCTTTCAACAACCATGAAGCGGCACCACGGACCTTGACGCAATGCTGGTGATGATGGAGATCATTTTCGTGCTTTGGAGATGGAGATTAAAGGCACAATAATAAAGTCAATATCATATCACATATTATGAATTGCATGTGATGTTAATCCTTTATTCATCTTGTATTGCTTAGATCGTGATGGTAGCACTATAAGATGATCCCTCTCACTAAATATCAAGTGATAAAATGTTTGTCCTTAGTAGGCATAGTTGCTAAGACTCGTCGTTTCGAAGCATTACGTGATGATCGAGTGTTATAGATTCTACATGTGTATACAACGGGTACAAGCCAAATTTTTACATGCGGATACTAAGGTTCACCTTGATGAGCCTAGCATGTATAGACATGGCCTCGGAACACAGAATACCGAAAGGTATAGCATGAGTCATATGGATGATATGATGAACATGTTGATTATTCGCCTTTGAAGCTATATAATCTCTCGTGATGATCGGACTTCGTGTAGTAGATTTAGTTCGTGTAATCACTAAGGCAATGCGAGGGATGTTGTTTTGAGTGGGAGTTTAAATAGTAATATTGTTAAAGTTGAACACAATTTATCATAAATTAAATCAAAGTGAATTTACATAATTGTTGTAGTCGTTGGCATCCGTTCACCACCTTACGCTTAGTTATAATTGAGATAATAGAACTATAGAATTCTAGATAGTTACTTTACAAACTGGTATCGTATTGTTTTGAGTGTCAATCTAAAGTTTAAAAGTCCTATTGCAAACTTTCGGCAACATCCGTTTACTCCGTGAAGTTTAGGAAAAAGTCTATTCTAAACCCTGAACTTGTAGAGGTTTGGCGATTTAAACCCTGAAATCGAAATCCCGGTCATTCACACCCTGAAGTATTCAATCTCGGTCTAAAATGAACCCTAGACCTATTTGACCCCTATTTGACCAAATTGACCGGCGCCACGTAAGCAAAATTTTATAAGAAAACCCCTAAATAATTATCTATTCCAATATGTTGGTCCCTAAAATCTCAAGAAGACTAGTGCTTCTCGTGCCTTGCAACCTCCTCGATGCGAACCAGTGATGTGGACTATGGCGTTGTTAGGCCAGACTGGCTGGATAGCATGAATAGCAGGCGTTGACCGGGATGCGTATCTGCCGAGGTAAGATGGCCACGCCATGGAGCGAAGCAGCGCAGCGTTGCTGCCAACCCTGTCTTGCGGGTGAAGCGGCCTCTCTCGTGCACAAACAGGTGCTAGCTAGCGGCCACGTAGGGGATCAAGCCAGCACAGGGTGCCCATGGTCGATTAAATCTGTCACCAGGTATTAGAATATTCACATGTGCGCCCATTATTTTATTAGTTTCTTGATTAGTTTCAATATACTTCAGAGAGGGAGAGCTAGCTAACTAGCGTGTGTCAAGATCCGTGGTCGTGGCGGTTCTTCTCTAGGCTACCATCGGAGATAGGATTTCTGAAGGCACACCGACGAACAACTCCACGGGCAGCCGAATACTCGACCGAGAAGACAACGATGGGCGTGGGGAACACAACAAGTCGGGTCCACATGTCAGCGAGAACTGCTAGTAATCCTGGCCGGAAATGTTGCTTTCCTGATGCACCAAACAGCTGCAGGGTTTGTTTGAGACCGGGATTAAATACTTCAGGGTGCGAACGACCAGGATTTCGACTTCAGGGTTGAAATCGCCGAACCTCTACAAGTTCAAGGTTTAGAATAGACTTTTTCCTGAAGTTTAATAATTAGTATTAAATCAAGAGTAACAATTCTAGGCTTTTTATCTAAAGTATCATGTTTGCCTCAATGATTCTTGATATTCAAAAGATTGTTTTAATATCAAGGTTATCTAGGAGCTAAAAGGATTGTTTCAGAAACCATCATGTGTGGAAGATATTGTGATATCTAAAACAATGTTTTGGTTGCAACATGACAATTTGGCAAAATATATGTTCTCATATTTGATGAGAATTTGCAAAGGTTGGAGATGCTAGACATCCTAATCCTCCAAAAGGGTTTTGGAAAGTAACATTATACTCGCGATTCGCCTTTATAAGCTATAGTAGCTTGATCATGAAAGTTTTCATGATAAGGATGAATAGAATATGTAGGTAAAATGTTTACTACACTAAAGGTTTACTAAACAATGGATTTTGAAAGAACACCAAACATTTGATGATGGTGATCCACTTCAAAGTGAAAGTACAAAGGTATTAGTATTTGACTATACATGCTTTGGACTACGTGTCATGTGTCTGGCGCCACTGTTGATGTTGATAGATTCTTTTAAAAGGGAAAGGAAATGCTGAAAGAGAATCTTAGAAATATTTGGCAGAAAAAGGGAAAGACTGGAATTCTCCATCTTAGGTATATAGATAATATACATGTTATGGTTGTATTCTTTGCTTGTTAAACAATGTGGTTCTTGGGTATTGGATGTTGAATTGGTTGGTGTGAAATGTCATGCAGGACAACACAATTCATGAACTGCAATGGCCTAAGTAACCAGCAAGAGAATATGTGATGATGTTCATCAAAAACAAACAAAGTGTTTTTGTGTTTCTCATTGATATCAAAGCTTTCCTTTAAGATTTGTTTCAATAATTATTATTTTGATCAGGTATTATGAGAACAAAAGGTTATTCAAATAAATACGGTCTTCCATATAAGATGGATGATTTACAAATCCGGTTGGAGAAATCACGTCCATAAAACTAATGCTAAAAATGTCGAAAGACAAATGATTGAAAGAGCACTTAAGAAGTGACATCACCGTTTAAATTATATTGGAAAGAAAACATGTAGAAACTCCATGTTGATAGAATTTTGGAGTCTTTTGATTTTGATCAAATGACGCTTGTGAGACTTTCCTGGAGATAATTGGAACTTTTTTCAAAGGCCAAAGAAGAACGAAAGACTAACTTATTGGAATTTGTACATATGGATGTATGTAGTCCATTATGTGTAGTCGTGAGCAATGGATTTCAACTTCATATGCTTTTTCCACAAATTTGAGTGAGTATATGTGTATATTTACTGTAACATCCCAGGATTAGCACCTAGAATTATAGAGGACACAGGTTTATGCATTGCATTCATGCATAAGAAAATCCGGGGAATTTTCGCGCAAAACTAAAGAAGCTATAGAGGGATCGAGATCTCTCTTGTTCTGGTGCAAAAATCAAGACAAGTGCGATTGATTTCGACATGACTTCTATTTTACTTCTGTGTTTGAGGGGAAAGAAAATTCAAGTTTGAATATTCTAAAGATATATTTGAATTATAAAAGAATAGGTAAATGGAATAATAGATGAATTCCAATAATATAGAGATAATGTAATTCTTATTATAAATAAAATATAAATATCTACAAGTTCTAAGTTACATTAAGAAAGAAGGCGTTTACTTTGTTATCATCATAACATAATCTTACAAGAATAAGAAACAAATACTACTTATAATTATTACCCAAAAGAATATTTTACAGCATCTATTGAATACTAATATGAGTAAAGAATAAAACTTTACTTTAAACAAAAAGAATACCTTCATACAAAAATAGCATTACTCAATATTACTATATTTTTACACCTTTGAATAAAATGAAATTATTACAATAATAATCCTTATATATACATATAGTATTGTTGTTCTTTTACAATAAAAGAATGAAAGAAAATTACAGGAGACAACTAAATTGAAAAAGGAATTTCATAAGTGAAATAATATTTATTACAAGAAAATATATATATATAATGTCCTTTACAAATGATAAAGTAAATTACAAAGAAGTAAGTAAAATCTAAAACTAAATTAATCTTCACTTTCCCCATCTTCTTAATCTTTCAATTATATTTCTGATCTTTTCTCCTCTATTGGATCCCTGCAAATGAGACAACCAAACAAGAAATGCTAGTAGATAATATGAGCCAAAAGGAAGAATGTTGGGGAAATGAACTCTCAGTTTAGGCAGAGAAGTGCTACTGCCAATATCATCATAGAGTAATTCAAAAGGGGCAAAATAGTAATTTGTTCTTATCTTCAAAATAACAATAGGCCTCAGAGCACCATCATAGGCCTTATGGGGCAAGTTTCACGAAAGCTAGATAAAAGGCAAATGGTAAAACATCAGGAAAATATCTAGTTTTACTTGATCTCATCGCTAAGGAGGAGTCACAGACATAGAAACTTGAACCAGAGGGGGCCACTGGACAGCAGCTCACACAACACATGCAGGTGTTGTGTTGTCAACACAGCAGGGATTGGATCAGATAGCTAAAAACAACATCCAACCGTAGCACCACCAAGCACTTTTCACACATCTGTACCTACACACTTCAACTTCTCAACATCAGAACTTAACCATAGTACCATCTCAAGAACATCACAACCCAGTATCAGATTATCACTGAACTGTCCAGCTTCATCAACAAATCCTTCCACCAAATCCTCACACCTTAGCTCTGGTTGCTCCCAGGAGCCATCCTAGAGCTAAGACAAGGGGAAATCAAGGCCAAGCCAACAACTAGGAGGAACAGGACAACACCACAAATAGGAGGAGCAGGCCAGGTGCTTACAGGATCAACTAGAATCAGAGGAGTGTTGGAGATATGCCCTAGAGGCAATAATAAAAATGGTTATTATTATATCTTTGTGTTTATGATAAATGTTTACATTCATGCTATAATAGTATTAACAAGGAAACATTAATACTTGTGTGATTTGTAAACTTAATTAGAAGTCCCTAGTAAAGCCTCTATACATCACTAGCTTGTTGGTTAATAAATGATTGTGGTTTCCCTATCATGAACATTGAGATGTTACTAAAAACAAGATCATATCATTAGGATAATGATATGGTGGACATACTCCTATAGATAAGTGTAGCATAAAGATCAAGTCATTTTAATAGTTCAATTGCTATATGCTTTCTGATACATAGTAACCTAATTCCTTCGACCATGAGATCATGCATATCACCTTTACCGGATGGATGCTTTGATGACATCAAACACCACACCGTAACTGGGTGGCTATAAAGGTGGCATTGAGTGTTCAGAAAGTATTGGTTGAAACACATGGATCAAGATTGGGATTTGTCCATCCATATGACGGATAGATATACTCTGGGCCCTCTCGGTGAAATGTCATCCAATTAGCTTGCAAGCATGTGACTGGCTCACAAGGGATCACATATCACGGGAATGAGAAAAGAGTACTTATCGGTAACGAGGTTGAACTAGGTATGCAGAGATACCGACGATCATAACCTCGGATAAGTAAACTATCGTGAGACAAAGGGAAATTGGTATCTATGTAAATGGTTCATTCGATCGCAAAGTAATCGTAGAAATATGTGGGAGCCATATGAATTTCCAGATTCCTCTATTGGTTATTGTTCGGAGAAGTGTCTCGATCATGTCCGCATAATTCACGAACCGTAGGGAGACACACTTAAGGATTCAACGTTGTTTGAGTAGTTATGGAATGATGAGAAAGAGACCGAATGTTGTTCGGAGTCTCGGATGGGATCCGGGATATCACGAGGAGATCCGGAATGGTCCGGAGAATAAGATTCATATAAGGAAAGTCCCGTTTCGGAGTTGGGGAATGGTTCCGGTGTTTTCATCGGGAATGTTCTAGAAGGTTCCGGAATGTCCGGCACTCCGGAGGGGAAGGGTACATGAATGTGTTATATCAAGTTGGTATGATTGCATCATGTACTCGGTGTCATCGCTGAACAAAATAGAGGGTTTATTCAAATCCTAGTTTGAAAAGTCAAACGGCTAGTTTGAAAGTCAAACGGCTATTTTTGGGAAGTGGGGAAGGAGGAGGAAACCGAGTTGGGGAGGAGTCCCTCCTCCACCGCCGGCCCACCTCCAAGCCGAGTTGGGGAGGGACTCCCCTCCCCTTTGCCGGCCAGCCCCTCCACCTATAAAATGAGGGGCAGGGCTCCCCTCCTAGACACACAAGTTCCCACCTCCAAACCCTAGCAGCTGCAGCCCACCATAGCCGCCGCCCCCTAGGGTTTCTCCCCTAGCCGCCGACTTGGGCACCTCCAAGCCCTAGCCGCCGGCCCTAGCACCTCTTCCTCGGCGTGTCTAAACCCTAGATCGTCGAGGGCTCTCTCATAGTCCACCATACTCGCTCCGGCTTAAGGCTCTCATGAGATCTCCCTCTACTTCGGTACCACGCGTGTCTGCCGGAATCGCGAGGAGAGTGCTACAACCTCCGCCGCTGGAACAAGGGAGGAAGGTCTTCGAGTACCAAACGTGTGATCATGGGAGCGCGCCGAATGCAGACCTAAGGATCGCTCGCGATCTTGAGATCGGGAAGAGTACGACTACATCACCCACGAGAATCCGCTCTCATTAAACACTTAGGAATCTTCGAGGGTGAGTTATTCCATCGACTCATTGCTACAATCTAGTAGATAGATCTTGGCTTGTTTGTTTGTATGCGATAGAAAATTTTTGTTTTCCATGCTACGAATCCCTACAGTGGTATCAGAGCCGTGTCTATATATAGATCTGTTGCACGAGTAGAACACAATGGTCATTGTGGGCGTTAATGCTTTTATTGTCGATTGCTTCTTGTGTACTTTGCATCTTATGGATGTTGGGATGAAGCGGCCGCTAACCTTACATGACATCGTTCATGAGACTTGCTCCACGCTTGACATGCAACTTGTATTGCATAAGTGGCTTTATGGTGCTGCCTCTCCTAGCATAGTTAAGATCCAATTTACAACGGGTGATTAACAATACTAGTATCAATGTTGTGGTTCATGTTCGTAAGTTAGAACGACACTTATTGAAAGCCCCAAACCACGTAAAATATGCAAAGAAAGTAGAGGCGTCTAACTTTGTTTTGCAGGGGTGTGCTGTGATGTGATATGGCCATGATTGTGATTATATTTGATGTATGCAATGTTCCTTATTGTAAGTTGGCAACCGCGTGGAGCCATATGGTTGTCTTTAATTTATGTTAAGACCCGCGTGTCTATTCAAAGTAGTTGTAATAGTTGAAGCCGGTGGACGACAACCATGGAGAAGTGTCATTGACCTTGATGCAATGCCGATGATGATGGAGATCATGTTCGTGCTTGAAGATGGAGATCGGAAGCACAAAGAAGAAAGGCCATATCATATCACATATTATGAATTGCATGTGATGTTAATCCTTTATGCATCTTGTATTGCTTAGTAGACGACGGTAGCATTATAAGATGATCCCTCATGCACATGAATTTCAAGTTATAAAGTGTTCACCCTTAGTTAGCACCGTTGCTAAAGCTTGTTGTTTCGAAGCACCACGTGATGATCGGGTGTGTTAGATTCCGCAAGTGTATACAACGTGAGCAAGCCAGATTTGCTCATGCGGAAACTAAGGTTTGATCTTGACGAGCCTAGCATGTACAGACATGATCTCGGAACACGGATCACCAAAAGGTAAAGCATGAATCATATAGTAGATATGATGAACATGTCGATTGTTCGCCATTGAAACTATATCAGCTCTCGTGATGATCGGTGTTGATGTGGTGGATTTGGTTCGTGTGATCACTAAAACAATGTGAGGGATATTGTTTTGAGTGGGAGTTCACCTAGATTAATTTTATTATTAATTTGAACTCAATTTGTCATAAACTTAGTCTAAACTATTGCAAATATGTTATAGATCAATGGCAGCCCCTACCATCAATTTTAATGCGTTCCTAGAGAAAGAAAAGTTGAAAAACAATGGAAGCAACATGGATTGGTTCCACAATTTGAGGATTGTCCTCACAGCTGGTAATTTGACCTATGTGCTGGATGCACCGCTGGGTGACCCACCTGCAGCTGATGTCGCCGATGAAGTAAAGAATGTTTACCTCACTCGGAAGACTCAGTACTCCACAGTTCAGTGTGCTATCTTGTATGGTTTAGAATCGGAGCTTCGGAAAAGGTTTGAGAATTTAGACCCATATGATATTGTCGAGGATCTCAAATTGATCTTTGAGACTCATGCGGCAATTGAAAGCTATGAGGCTTCTGAAAAGTTCTTTAACTGCAAGATGGAAGAGGGCAGCTCCGTCAGTGAGCATGTGCTTAAGATGTCTGGGCACGCAAACAAATTTCAAAGCTTGGGTATAGTGATTCCTAATGCTTTGGGGATTTACCGCGTCCTCCAATCACTACCACCAAGTTACAAGAACTTTGTGATGAACTACAACATGCAAAACATGAACAAGACGTTGCCAGAACTCTTTGCCATGTTGAAATCTGCAGAAGTGGAGATCAAGAAAGAGCACCAAGTGTTGTTGGTCAATAAGACCACCAAATTCAAGAAAGGCAAGTCTAAGCAGAAGGGACACTTCAAGAAGGGTGGTAAGAAAGTTACCACGCCGACGAAGACCAAGGCTGGACCTAAGCCCGACATCGAGTGTTTTTACTGCAAGGGAGAAGGTCACTGGAAGCGGAATTGCCCAAAGTACTTGGCGGATTTGAAGAACGGCAACATCAAGAAGAAAGGTATATCCGATATACATGTTATTGATGTGTATCTTACTAGTACTCGTAGTAGTGCCTGGGTATTTGATACTGGTTCGGTTGCTCATATTTGTAACTCGAAACAGGTGCTGCAGAATAAACGGAAGCTAGCGAAGAACGAGGTGATGATGCACGCGTTGAAGCGGATCAAAGGTTGATGTGATCGCGGTCGGCACGCTACCCCTTCATCTACCATCGGGATTAGTTTTATACTTAAATAATTGTTATTTGGTGCCTGCGTTAAGCATGAACATTATATCGGGATCTTGTTTATTGCGAGACGGTTACTTGTTTAAGTCCGAGAATAATGGCTGTTCGATATATGAGTAATATGTTTTATGCACATGCACCTTTGATAGATGGTCTATTCTTGTTGAATCTCGATAGAGGAAATACACATATTAATAACATTGAGGCTAAACGTTTGAAATCGAGCGATAACTCGACCAATATGTAATTGTCGTCTTGGTCACATTGGAGTGAAGCGCATGAAGAAACTCCATTCCGATGGACTTCTTGAATCACTTGATTTCGAATCACTTGAAAGATGCGAAGCATGTCTGATGGGTAAAATGACTAAGACTCCATTTTCTGGTATGATGGAGCGAGCTACGGACTTGTTGGAAATCATACATACCGATGTGTGTGGTCCAATGAGTGTAGCATCGCGCGGTGGTCATCGTTATGTTCTTACCTTCACGGATGACTTGAGTAGATATGGGTATATCTATTTCATGAAACATAAGTCCGAAACTTTCGAGAAGTTAAAGGAATTTCAAAGTGAGGTTGAGAATCAACGTAACAAGAAGATTAAATTTCTACGTTCTGATCGTGGAGGTGAATATCTAAGTTACGAGTTTGGCGAGCATTTGAAGAAATGCGGAATACTTTCACAATTGACACCGGGAACACCACAGCGTAATGGTGTGTCCGAACGTCAGATCGAACTCTCTTAGATATGGTTCGTTCTATTATGTCACTTTTAGATTTACCGATATCATTTTTGGGTTATGCATTAGAAACAGCCGCATTCACTTTAAATAGGGCACCATCTAAATCCGTTGAAACGACACCGTATGAATTATGGTTTGGGAAGAAACCTAGATTGTCGTTCCTTAAAGTTTGGGGTTGCGAAGCCTATGTAAAGAAGTTACAGCCGGACAAGCTTGAACCCAAAGCGGAAAAATGTGTCTTCATAGGATACCCGAAGGAAACTATTGGGTATACCTTCTATCATATATCCGAAGGGAAAATCTTCGTTAAGAATGGATCCTTTCTAGAAGGAATTTCTCTCGAAAGAAGTGACTGGAAGGAAAGTAGAACTTCGACGAGGTTGTCGAACCTTCTCTCGAATTGCGAGTAGCGCAGCACGGAAGAAGTTCTGTGGTGCTGCACCAGTTAGAGAGGAAGCTAATGATAATGATCATGAAACTTTGGTTGAGTTGCTCTGAGCCTCGGGTCAACGAGAACTCGTACCACTCCATTGGTATGATCCGTTATGAGTGCCATGTTGGTGGACAACACCGATGACCCCGAGACATATGAGGCGATGATGAGCCAGATTCCAATAAATGGCAAGAAGCCATGAAATCCGAGATTGGATCCATGTACGAAAACCAAGTATGGACTTTGGTGGACTTACGGATGGCGGAAGGTCGTCGAGAACAAATGGATCTTCAAGAAGAAAACAGATGCTGATGGTAATGTTACTGTCTATAAAGCTCGACTTGTCGCAAAAGGGTTTCGACAAATTCAAGGAGTTGACTACGATGAGACTTTCTCACCAGTAGCGAAGCTAAAGTCTGTGAGGATTATGTTAGCAATCGCTTCATATTATGATTATGAGATATGGCAGATGGATGTCAAAACAGCATTCCTCAATGGAGACATTGATGAAGAGTTGTATATGATGCAACCCAAAGGTTTTGTAGATCCTAAAGATGCTAACAAGGTATGCAAACTTCAACGGTCCATCTATGGATTGAAGCAAGCATCCCGAAGTTGGAATCAACGTTTTGATAAGGTGATCAAAAGTTTTGGTTTTATACAAACTTATGGAGAAGCTTGTATTTACAAGAAAGTGAGTGGGAGCTCTGTAGCATTCTTAATACTATATGTAGATGACATATTGTTGATTGGGAATGATGTAGACCTTCTAAATAGTGTCAAGGAATATTTGAATAATAGTTTTTCAATGAAGGATCTTGGCCTTCTTCTCTCCTTCCTCTCCACCACCGTCTACCCCCAACGCCGGCCACCGTCTGCTCCAACCACGCTGCGCCGATCCAGCCAACGAGCGCGACGAGGAGGTGATCGAGAAGGACGAGGAGGCTTCTCTGCTTCGTCCAGTAACCGTCAGCGAGGAGGAGAAGGGCTGGAGCCGAAGAACATCGCGACGCCGACCCCAAAACCCTAAACCGCTGGGCCTCTGCATCACCGTCGTCCTGCTGCTCGCCGGCCAGATCCGCCACCACCGACACACTCTCGGTGAGCCCCTAAACCCCCTGGACATGCTCCGCCTCGCCATCGTCGCCTAGATCCGCCGGCCCTTTCGTCGAGCGCCCTCCGCGCGCCGTCGCTCGCTTCTGTCTACTCACTCCCGCGTAGCGCCAAGCCCCAACTAGGCCCCGTCCGCCCTCCTAACACCAACCCGCCCCCAGCCCAGTGGCTGCCGCCTCCAAGGCACGCCAGTCCGGAGTTCGATTTCCAGGCGCTGCGTCGGACGCCAAGACCGATCTGTCTCTGCCATGGAGAAGAGGAACAGATGGCGCCCTTTTGCACGTAACCCCTGCTTACACCTGATACGCCTCGCGTAAGTTTTGCAGAGGAACCCCTGTTCAGAACCTCAACCGCACTCCAGCTCAGCCCCACTGCTGGTTTCTTTTCCTCTCGCCATCCGTGGACCTCGTGGCCCACCTGTCAAACGCAGTGGCTAGGTTAGCTTCATGATGTAAAAATTCTGTGCGCCTGTGTCGTCCAGTCAGCATGGCCCCACTGGTCATTGACTGTGGCTAGCTTTGAGCTGGGTAACAAAAGGAGTTTCTGTATTCTGTTTAATTCAAATCTTTTCAAATTAATTTAAATTCAAATTCTAATTCTGTTTTTAAATAACTTTTAAATTATAAATCCAAATAATGCAAATAATATATGTTTTCAAATCAGAAAAATGTGAGGAATCCAAATATGGCCTTCAAAATATATTTTGGACACTTAAAATTCCAAGTTAATTAAAATTACAATAAAATGCCCTTTTCTTAATTAATTAATAACTTTTGTTTTATAACTCCAAATTTAGCAAATGATATGTCTAAAATGATTAGCTCGACGAGACCTTTCTGTTTATGCATTCCATGTTTTGTTTTGAAGCATGCATCATATAAATATAAAGTATACAGCAACTAATATGAGGATAAAATGGGGCCAAAACCCGATAAAATGATTTATTCTTGTATTCCACACCTCACCCATGCCATGCTACATTAATGCCATGCAAATTGTGCATCATCCATCATGGCATGATTGTTTGCTTGTCGTATATAATTCATATGCTTGCGCACTTTATTTATGTTGGCCCTTGTTTGTTTGGTTCTTCTTCGAATAGACGCTGAGCAGGGGATATATCAAGAGAACCAGGAGCACTACCCAGATCCTTCTCTCGCTTCAACTGAGCTGCCAGGCAAGCACTACCACATGCTTGCATACATATAGTACCTATTGCCTCTTTCTTATTCTTGCATCATTGCGTCATGATTGCATTAAATTGAATCCCAAGTATTGCATAGCCTTTACTTTTAAACCCCACCGAAGCTTGTTCCTCCATCCCATGAGCCATTACTACATGAGTTGTTTGAGCCATGCGAGTCGTAGAACAGCATGTGTAGGGTATGTGAGTGTCTGATGGATAATGAGGTACCTAAACAACTTAACCTGAGTAGTAATGGGATAACTAATGAAAGTGGCATCGGTGAGCCATATTCGCTATTTGGTTTTTCAGGCTCACTTGTGTCCTAGGGACCCCGATACTTGATTCCTGTTCCTTGAATACTCGCGCTATCCACATCCGGGAGGCTTATGAACCCCCCTGAGCCAGAGCTTGATTCATTCTTATTTCTTGGGGCCACAAACTAGTTTGATGTTTTATTTACTTCCTGTACTTATGCCATGCTTTACTGCTTTATTTAAATTGTGCGCAGTCTCGCATCTGCTTTAGGAAAAGCGAGTGTTTTCGGGTATCGACAAGCCCAGTCACATTTTCGGGTTCCCAATGTTTACACCCATTGGCGCAAAACCTTGAGTCCGTCTCGAGTCGGCCAACTTCGTCGGGTAGCTTAATGGGGTGGCCCTGAAATATTTCTGAATCTCGTGATCGCTTTGTCGTGGATCGCTTGTTGGGTTTTGATTTGGTTTTTCCGAGGTTGATCGAGTGTGTGTTGCTATTTGTGCACCCTGCAGGATAAAACTTTCAAAGCCGTGTCCGCGGTTATGGACGACTTGGAGCACAGCTCGATCATAGACAAGCATAACTAAAGTACCGCTTTTAATTTGACTAAACCGGTACCTGACTAGTAAATAGTACAACACTCATGGAATGGATAATAAACCGCCAACGGATGGGGGTTGTTCGTTCGCTTCTCGCCGTAAGCGAGGAGGAGGATGGATCTGTGGATATTACCGTTATTACTGTTATAACTGTTGTTATTAATTCACGGACATCCGCTCATCTCTGGTTAGGCGGATGGTTAGCAGTATCTATAGAATTGTTAGGGTTTATCTTTTGCTGCAATTGGCCACCCTGTGTTGTGTCCCTTTAGAGGCATAAAGACTTGCCGAGTACCCTAGGGTCTCACACGATAAATTGTTTGATTCGGATGAATGTAAACTCGCAAGATGGATACGGGTGGAGGAGACAGACGATGTGGACAACGATCATTCGTCTAGAGATTCCGGAACGGGATCCGTGAGATCTGTATGGATGTGCTTATTTATGGGGCATCTTATGCCGAGTTGCTTCTTATCCGTACTCGGATTTTGTCTTCCGCTTCCGCTTGATACTCTGATGTTTGATGTATGAGGAGATATCCTAAACTATTATATCTATCTAGGATATTTGGATCTTGCCATATGCTATATATTTCCTTTCTTTTAGATGGAATGGCTCTGATGTACTATTGTATGGTGGCTTGCATACATACTCATTTGTGTATGTAGTTGATCCCTTCGCCTGCCGATTACGCCGCCCGTTCTTGTCCCGATGTTTGGAAATGGTTGGGACGGCCGAAAGGTCTACCTGTGAGTGGCATTTGGGCCCCACCGTACTATTTCAACCATTTCGCTCATCCGTGCTTGTAACTAGGAGCGTAATTCACCGAGGTAGTTACAATTGGTATCAGAGCCATCCCGCCCTTCAGGGTCTCAGCCAAATGGTCGTTGTCTGTCTAGCAAATATTTTGGTAGCTATGTATACTAGGGAAAAACAAAACGCGAGAGTAGGACTGCTTCCACTTTTCTTCTTACCCACCCACCCACCCTTTTCTGGTAAGGAAGTGTAACGTTTTCAATCCTCTCCTTAAAATTCAAACTAGGATTCACGTGTTCTGGGATTCCGTAGTACCATAGGTTGTGTGTGTGTGTGTGTGTAATTCCTTGTCTATCTGTTGCATCCAAGTTGTTATCACCATCTGCCTGTGGTTATCAACTGTTGGTACATTCCATACCGACAGGCTTTTGCAAACCGATGCGATCTATCTGAATCGTTGTATACCGACGCGATCTGTCTTACTCCTTGTTATCCGCCGTTATCTTGTTTGGGGTGTTCGTTTCCGTAGTTGCTAATCTTTAGGTTCATCGTGAGAAGAAGGTGTTGGGATATGTGTTTTACTTATTCATGTGCGGAGTAATGATTTGAGTGTGGGATGGAGTCGCGACCATACCACTACTCTTATCACTCGCTCTTGTATAGTGAATTGGTAGAGTCACTAATCTTGATTCGTTAAGTGATTTTGCGCATCTATTGGTATTTTAATGCCAAAATTTGTGGAAAATTTTTCTTTGATATATCTGTGTACCACACTCCTTTTCAGTCGTGTGCGATATGCTTAATATCTTCTAGGTGCTTTGAACTTTGTTGATATTTTAATATCATCTTAGTAAATTGTATCCTTTAATCTTGATTAATTCCATCTTGGTACTATTTTGGATTATTATTATTCTCCATCATAGTACTTGTGTTTTATATCAACCAGGATGGCACCACCACGCCGCTCGAGGAGGACATACAACCTGAATCGGGGCAGCGTTGTCAAGCATCGCTAATGCCTTGGCAGAATGCAAAGAACCAGCGCTTTGAAGAAAGTGTCGAGGAATGAGTTTGTTCGCTACCTCCACCTCCCAAGCGAGGAGACATCAAAAGCTTCCTCAAGTTCAACTCGCGCCAATTTGATGTTTCGATCAACCACTTGATGCCGATGATTGGTTGCGTGAGATGTCAAGGTCGCGATGATCTTGATGTTCCCGAGCAAGAATGGGTAAAGTGTGCTACTCACCTTCTCAAGGGAGATGCAGCTCTGGTGGGAGAATTACACAAGGCAACCGCACCGGTTTTCAACCTACTTGGGGACAGTTCATGGAGCTTTCAAAGAGCAAGATTCACGAAATTGTCATGGAGAGGATGAAGGAAGTGTTTCTCAACCTCAAGCAGGGCAATGATAATGTCAATACCTACATCAGGAACTTCATGAACCTTTCTCGTTATGGTGGCGATGAGATATCTGATGACAAAAAGAAGCAAAAGAGGTTCCGGCAAGGGCTCAATGCATCGATTAAATATGCAATCAGACATGCAAGGCCGGCGTCTTTTTCCGAACTTCAGATACAGCTCTGCAGAAGAGGCAAGTAGGCAAGTGTTTGAGGAGTCAAAGAAACACAGCCGTGATGCAAGAAAGCTCTTCAGCTATGTCAGCTCCTTCTAAGCGCCGGTATCCGGGTTCCTAACACCCCACCGCCGCCCGGCTCCACTAAGACCTTCAAGCTTCGCACAAGGCCACCAAACTTCCTCACTGCTGCTCCTGTGGGCTACAACCACCACTACCTCGAGCGCTGGCGGAGTCCCAGCCACGTTGCTCCACGTCCACCGTGCGTGTTTCACTTGTGGAGACACTGGCATCAAGATTGAACTGTCTAGATGAAGAACAAGGCTCTTCCTCCACCACCTCCAAGATCTGCGGCAAGCTCTCCTATGGTTCGTGCACCACCACCTCGGGCTCTCAACATCAACACCAAGCCCGGCTCATCGTTGCTCGTGCTAACTGTGGTCAATGCCGCTCAAGCTGAGCATGCACCGGAGTTGTGATGGGTATGCTATCCGTTAACTCAGTCCTCGCACGAGTTTTGTTTGATTCGTGCATCGCATTCTTTGTGTCAACCAAGTTTGCAGATGAGAATGGGTTAGCTATGGATCCTCTCCTTAAGCGGTTAATGGTCCTTTCTCCGAGCAACAATGGCAGCTTCTAAAATCAGCCATGGCAATCAAATTGAGATTGGTGGCTCTTCGTTTCGGCTTCCTTAATCATTCAGGCAATTCGACATTGATGTCATCTTGGGCATGGATTGGTTGACAGAAATGCAGCTGTGATTGATTGTGCTGAACGCCGGTTTCTCTGAAGATTCCTCAAGGCCATATAGTCTATTCTCCAAGTCTAACTCGCTATCCAGCTTTTCTCTTGGCGGCTCGAATGATGATGCTATGGAAGCTATTCAGTGTTCCGTGGTCTGTGAGTTCCCGGATGTCTTTCCCAAGAGTTGCTGGTATGCCTCCGGATCGTGAGGTTGAGTTTGTAATTGAGCTTGAACACGTACCGCTCCTATCTCCAAGCGACCTTATAAAATGGGTCCTGCTGAGTTGGCTGAACTCAAACGTCAGCTTGATGAACAAGAGAAGTTGGGTTTCATTCAACACAGTACTTCTTCTTGGGGTAGCCCAACCCTCTTTGTGAAGAAGCGAGACCAGACTGATAGACTTTATGTGGACTATCGGGCTCTCAATGCTAAAACCATCAAGAATAAATATCCCCTTCCGCGGATTAATGATCTCTTCGATCAGCTAGCTGGAGCTGTGGTATTCTCTAAGCTTGACTTGAGAAGTGGTTATCACCAAATCAAGATTCGCAAGGAAGATGTTCCTAAAACAGCTTTCACAACCCGCTATGGCCTGTATGAGTACACGGTCATGTCTTTCGGTCTCACCAACGCACCTGCCACCTTCTCGAGGCTCATGAACTCGGTTTTCATGGAGTATCTTGATAAGTTCGTTGTGGTCTACCTGGATGACATCCTAGTCTATTCTAAGTCACAGAAAGAGCATGAAGAACACCTCCGGTGTGTCCTAAGCAAGCTTCGTGAGAACCGCTTGTATGCAAAGTTCTCCAAGTGTGAGTTTTGGCTGCCTCAAGTCACCTATCTTGGTCACGTCATCTCTACCAAGGGCATTGTCATCAATCCGGAAACTGTGAAGACGATTGTTGAATGGCTTCCTCCTGTTAATGTCAAAGAAGTGCGGAGTTTCCTTGGTTTGGCTAGTTATTGCCGTCGCTTCGTTCAGAACTTCTCGAAGATAGCGAAGCCTCTTACCGATCTCCTCAAGAAAGGCAAGAAATACCTTTGGACTCCTGCATGTCAAGCAAGCTTTCAGACACTCAAAGAGAAGCTCACTTCCACACCAGTCTTGGTTCCTCCGGATACATCCAAGCCTTTCCAGATATTCTGTGACGCCTCTTTGCACGGATTGGGTGCGGTCCTTATGCAAGAAAAACAAGTTGTTGCTTATGCCTCTCGACAGTTGAAGACGCATGAGATCAACTATCCTACACATGACCTCGAGCTCAGCAGCTTGTCTTTGCTTTGAAAGTATGGAGGCACTACTTGCTTGGCAACCTGCTAGAAATCTTTTCTGATCACAAGAGTCTGAAGTATATCTTCACTCGGCCTGATCTCAACCTTCGGCAGAGGAGATGGATTGAAGCAATCAATGATTTTGATTTGACCATCAACTACACTCCGGGCAAAGCTAATGTCATGGCCGATGCTCTCAGCCACAAAGCTTATGTCAACAACCTCATGATGGAAGAACAACAGCCTCTCTTGTGCGAGGAATTCCGTCAGCTCAACCTTGAGATTGTGGAACAAGGGTATCTCCTGAACCTTCTAGCAACTCCTCTCTTGGAAGAAAAGGTTCGCTCCTTTCAGCTGGGTGATCCGTACACAAGAAAGGTCATCGCCAACATCCAGCTTCCGAAGTATGAGTCCTTCCACGTCGATGACCAAGGCACGCTTTTCTTTGAACACCGGATGTTTGTTCCGAACTACCCGGGTTTGAGAGAGCAAGTTCTCAAGGAGGCGCATGATTCTGTTCTTTCTATCCACCGGCAGACAAAGATGTACATGGACTTGAAAACACAATATTGGTGGCGGGTTTGAAACGATATTGTGCCAAGTATGTCTCGAGTGTGATGTCCGCAGAGTTAAAGCTGTCCATCGAAACCTTCCGTCTTCTACAGCCATTGAAACCCCCGGAATGGAAATGGGAGAAAGTGGAGATGGACTTCATCACTGGTTTTCCAAGGTCGCAGAAGGGCAACAATGCAATCTTTGTTGTCATTGACAGGCTTTCTAAAGTGGCTCACTTCTTCCCGTCAAGGAAACAATTTACGCAATTCATTGTTGAGCTCTATATCAACAATTGTCTCTGTATGGGGTTCCTCTCGAGATCAGTTCAGACCGTGGAAGCATCTTCACTTCCAAGTTCTGGGAAAGTTTCCAAAATGCTTTGGGAACAAAGTTGAACTTCAGCACAGCTTACCACCCTCAGTCGCAAGGACAAGTGGAAAGGATCAATCAGATTCTGGAGGATATGCTTCGTGCTTGCGTCATCTCTTTTGGCATGAAGTGGGAGGAATGTCTTCCTTATGCTGAATTCTCTTACAACAATAGCTTCCAGAAAAGTCTAAAGATGGCACCATTTGAGGCTCTTTATGGTCGCAAATGCAGAACTCCGATTGGTTGGTCAGGTGCAGGAGAAAGAATGTTGTTTGGCCCTGACATTGTAACTCAAGCGGAGGAGAAGGTTCACATCATTCTTGAAAATCTGAAGATTGCTCAAAGTCGCCAGAAGAGCAATTATGACAGGAAGCACACGGACATGGAGTATGTCCCTGGTGATCTCGTTTACCTTCGTGTCACTCCCATGAGAGGCACACACCATTTTGGTATCAAAGGAAAGCTGGCTCCTAGATACATCGGTCCTTTCAAAAATCGTGGGAGAAGAGGAGAAGTCGCTTATGCTCTTGAGCTCCCGGAAAAACTCAAGGTCCATGATGTTTTCCACATCTCTCAGCTCAAGAAGTGCTTCAAGGATCCCGGCAGGACCGTGGACCATGAGCTTATCAATCTCCAAGAAGACTTGTCTTATCAAGAACACCCCACAAAAATCCTTGAAGTCGCAGAAAGAAGGACTCGCAACAAGTCCATCAAGTTCTGCAAGGTGCAGTGGTCGCACCATTCCGTTGATGAAGCCACTTGGGAACGTGAAGATGAGCTCCGTGCCAAGTATCCTACCCTCTTTGTGTCTTCTTCCTCTTCCTAGAATCTCGGGGCGAGATTCCTGTTTAGTGGGGGAGAGTTGTAGCATCCCAATTGTCTAACAATTGTAATGCTACTTGGTCTAGTAATATAATGGCTACTTCTTATATATAATTGTTGCATCATCATTATATCATGCTCATGACATCATGCCACCTTGCATTTGAGCATCATATAAAACCCCTTTTGTTTGGTTCTTATCTCATATGCATTGTTAATTGTAGTTGCCTCTTGATATTGTATTTGGTTCTTGATATATTGTTTAATGCCCAAGTTGAGTTGGGGGCATATCTCTTATTAACCCCACCACCTTTCTTTCACCACCTTATAATTCCACCATCCAACTAAATATGAGCTTTGCACTTTATTTGGGTTTTACCTCTAGCTCATATGGGTTGGGATGGATCCAATTCTTTTCCACATGCTCTCATCTTAGCATCATGTTGTTTTCACATTATTGATATATGAGAGCCACATGGCCACCTTTGCATGCCTTGTGAGTGGAACCTTTTCCCTAGCTTCCATATGGATTATCATGGATTTATGCTCATGTTGGGGTATTATTGGGACTACTAAACATCTAGTGGAATAAACACACTAGCAAGTACCAATTATAATCAAATGTGAGCATCTCCATCTAATTCATCTGAAACTTTCACTTGTTTTCTGTTGCTTGGCCTTACTCCACATTTTTGGGTAATGCATAGTAATAATGCCTTGTTAATAATATTGTTTTCACAAGGATAATCATGTCATTAATTATTTATGCATGGGCCATGCAAGTACCACCTTTTTCTAGCCTTTTGGTTTTTATTTGAATTTTGAGTGGATCTTTTCCCCATACCTCTCTCTAACCTCTTATGCTTGATCTTGCTTGATGCATGCAAGCATCTAACCCTAAAACCCCATCAACATCTCCATCCTTTTCCATCACACCCTTTTCTATCTATTCCTCTTTTGGCTTGGTCTCATCTTGATCTTGCTTAAACCCTCTCTCCCTGGCCACCTCACCCCTGCCCTAGCTACCCTCTACCCAAACCCTAACCGAGCCTAGCTCACCCGAGCCCGAGCCTCTAACCCTAGCCCGAGCCTCCCCTCTCCTTCTCTCTCTCTAGCTCTCTCTGCCGTGCTACCCCACCACGCCGAGCCTGCCTCCCTGGCCTCACCTTGCCCCACCTGGAAGCCACCCCCTGCCTGCCCTGCCCCTGGCCGACCGAGCACGTGAGGAGGAGGAAGGAGAAAAAGGTGGCCGAAGCCACCTTTTCCATCTACCACTCCCCCACGGCACCCCTCTCCTCTCCCGTCCCTATCTACCCCCTCTCTCTCGCCTCTGGCCTCTCCCAGATCCGCCTGGGCCTCGCTTCTTCTCTCCTTCCTCTCCACCACCGCTTACCCCCAACGCCGCCACTGCTCGCTTCCAACCACGCCAAGGCCGATCCAGCCAACGAGCGCGACGAGGAGGTGATCGAGAAGGACGAGGAGGCTTCTCTGCTTCGTCCAGTAACCGTCAGCGAGGAGGAGAAGGGCTGGAGCCGAAGAACATCGCGACGCCGACCCCGAAACCCTAAACCGCTGGGCCTCTGCATCACTGCTGCCCCGCTGTCACGGCCAGATCCGCCACCACCGACACACTCTCGGTGAGCCCTAAACCCCGGACATGCCCCGCCGCCATCGCCGCTTTCCGCTCCTTCGTGCCGCTTTCGCTTCTCATCTACTCACTCTCAGAAGCGCAAGCCCCAACTAGGCCCTGGCCGCCTCCTAACACCAACCCGCCCCAAATTTCAGCTGGCTGCCTCACAAGGCACGCCAGTCCGAGTTCGATTTCAAGGCCGTGCAGGTTCGGACGCAGACCGATCTCTCTCGCCGCGGAGAAGAGGAACAAGATGGCGCCTTTTGACGTAACCCCTGCTTTTGACGCAACCCGCTTCCTCTTGACCCACCTGTCGCCTCACGTAAGTTTTGCAGAGGAACCCCCTGCTTCAGAACCTCAACCCGCACTCCAGCTCAGCCCCACTGCCGCTTTTTTTCCTCTCGCCATGTCACGTGGACCTCGTGGGTCAGGGCCCCACCACAAACGCAGTGGCTAGGTTAGCTCGCGGTGACAGAAGAATTTTTGTGCGCCTGTGTCGTCCAGTCAGCATGGCCTCACTGGTCATTGACTGTGGCTAGCTTTGAGCTGGGTAACAAAAGGAGTTTCTGTATTCTGTTTAATTCAAATCTTTTCAAATTAATTTAAATTCAAATTCTAATTCTGTTTTTAAATAACTTTTAAATTATAAATCCAAATAATGCAAATAATATATGTTTTCAAATCAGAAAAATGTGAGGAATCCAAATATGGCCTTCAAAATATATTTTGGACACTTAAAATTCCAAGTTAATTAAAATTACAATAAAATGCTCTTTTCTTAATTAAGTAATAACTTTTGTTTTATAACTCCAAATTTAGCAAATAATATGTCTAAAATGATTAGCTCGACGAGACCTTTCTGTTTATGCATTCCATGTTTTGTTTTGAAGCATGCATCATATAAATATAAAGTATACAGCAACTAATATGAGGATAAAATGGGGCCAAAACCCGATAAAATGATTTATTCTTGTATTCCACACCTCACCCATGCCATGCTACATTAATGCCATGCAAATTGTGCATCATCCATCATGGCATGATTGTTTGCTTGTCGCATATAATTCATATGCTTGCGCACTTTATTTATGTTGGCCCTTGTTTGTTTGGTTCTTCTTCGAATAGACGCTGAGCAGGGGATATATCAAGAGAACCAGGAGCACTACCCAGATCCTTCTCTCGCTTCAACTGAGCTGCCAGGCAAGCACTACCACATGCTTGCATACATATAGTACCTATTGCCTCTTTCTTATTCTTGCATCATTGCGTCACGATTGCATTAAATTGAATCCCAAGTATTGCATAGCCTTTACTTTTAAACCCCACCGAAGCTTGTTCCTCCATCCCATGAGCCATTACTACAGGAGTTGTTTGAGCCATGCGAGTCGAGAACAACGACATGTGTAGGGTATGTGAGTGTCGATGGATAATGAGGTACCTAAACAACTTAACCCGAGTAGTAATGGGATAACTAATGAAAGTGGCATCGGTGAGCCATATTCGCTATTTGGTTTTTCAGGCTCACTTGTGTCCCAGAGACCCCCAAAGATTTGATTCCTGTTCCTTGAATATTCGCTTATCCACATCCGGGAGGCTTATGAACCCCTGAGCCAGATCTTGATTCATTCTTATTTCTTGGGGCCACAAACTAGTTTGAGGTTTTATTTACTTCTGTGCTTATGCCATGCTTTATCGCTTTATTTAAATTGTGCGAGGTCTTGCACAATCGCATCGTTAGGAAAAGCGGAGTGTTTTCCATGGTGTCGACAAGCCCATCCACATTTTCGGTTCGATCGTTTACACCCATTGGCGCAAACCTTGAGTCCGTCTCGAGTCGGCCAACTTCGTCATGGTAGCTTAATGGGTGGCCTCAAATATTTCTGAATCTGTGATCGCTTTGTCGTGATCGCCTTGTTGGGTTTTGATTTGGTTTTTCCGAGGTTGATCGAGTGTGTGTTGCTATTTGTGCACCCTGCAGGATAAAACTTTCAAAGCCGTGTCCGCGTTATGGACGACTTGGAGCATGCTTTCGATCATAGACAAGCATAACTAAAGTACCGCTTTTAATTTGACTAAACCAGGTACCGACTAGTAAATAGTACAACACTCATGGAATGGATAATAAAACGCCAGCGGATGGGGGTTGTTCGTCCGCTTCCTCGTCTGCATGGCGAGGAGGAGGATGGATCTGTGGATATTACCGCGTTATAACTGTTGTTATTAATTCACGGACATCCGCTCATCTCTGGTTAGGCGGATGGTTAGCAGTATCTATAGAATTGTTAGGGTTTATCTTTTGCTGCAATTGCGTCACCCAGGTTGTGTCCCTTTAGAGGCATAAAGACTTGCCGAAAATTCTAGGGTCTCACACGATAAATTGTTTGATTCGATGAATGTAAACTCGCAAGATGGATACCGGGTGGAGGAGACGGACGATGTGGACAACGATCATTCGTCTAGAGATTCCGGAACGGGATCCGTGAGATCTGGGCGGATGTGCTTATTTATGGGGCATCTTATGCCGAGTTGCTTTATCCGCATCGGATTTTGTCTTCCGCCCGCTTGATACTCGATGTTTGATGTATGAGGAGATATCCTAAACTATTATATCTATCTAGGATATTTGGATCTTGCCGTATGGCGTTGCTATATTTCCTTTCTTTTAGATGGAATGGCTCTGATGTACTATTGTATGGTGGCTTGCATACATACTCATTTGTGTATGTAGTTGATCCCTTCGCTTGCCGAATTACGCCGCCTGCTCTTGTCCCGATGTTTGAAATGGTTGGGACGGCCGAAAGGTCTACCTGTGAGTGGCATTTGGGCCCCACCGTACTATTTCAACCATTTCTGCTCATCCAGGCTTGTAACTAGGAGCGTAATTCACCGAGGTAGTTACAAAGGATGAGTAAGACTCCCTATGCCTCAGCCATAGGATCTCTAATGTATGCCATGCTATGTACTAGACCCGACATTGCATATGCTGTTAGTTTAACTAGCAGATATCAAAGTGATCCAGAGTGGATCATTGACATGATCAAAAACATCCTTAAGTACTTGAGAAGAACTAAGGATATGGTTCTTTCTTATGGAGGTGATGAACAGCTCGTTGTTAATGGTTACACTGATGCTAGTTGGAACACCGATCCGGATGATTCTAAATCACAACTGGATACGATTTATTTTGAATGGTGCAGCGATTATGGAGGAGTGCAAAGCAAAGCGTTGTGGTGAGATCTTCAACTGAATCGAATACATGGTCGCCGGAGGCTTCACAGAAGCAATATGGATGAAAGAGTTCATTACAGAGCTGGGTGTGGTTCCTAGTGCGCTAGACCCAATGTCATCTCTTTGTGATAACATGGGCGCCATAGCCAATGCGCAAGAACCAAGGTCACACAAGAAGCTGAAGCATATCAAGCTACGTTTTCACGCTATTCGAGAACATATCCAAGATGGGGATATAAAGATTTGCAAAGTACACACAGATCTGAATGTGGCGGATCCGTTGACTAAACCTCTCCCGAGGGCAAAACATGACCAACACCAAGCTGCCATGGGTGTTCGGTATATTACCATGTAATCTAGATTAGATGACTCTAGTGCAAGTGGGAGACTGTTGGAGATATACCCTAGAGGCAATAATAAAAATGGTTATTATTATATCTTTGTGTTTATGATAAATGTTTACATTCATGCTATAATAGTATTAACAAGGAAACATTAATACTTGTGTGATTTGTAAACTTAATTAGAAGTCCCTAGTAAAGCATCTATACATCACTAGCTTGTTGGTTAATAAATGATTGTGGTTTCCCTATCATGAACATTGAGATGTTATTAACAAGAAGATCATATCATTAGGAGAATGATATGGTGGACATACTCCTATAGATAAGCGTAGCATAAAGATCAAGTCATTTTAATAGTTCAATTGCTATATGCTTTCTGATACATAGTAACCTAATTCCTTCGACCATGAGATCATGCATATCACCTTTACCAGATGGATGCTTTGATGACATCAAACACCACACCGTAACTGGGTGGCTATAAAGGTGGCATTGAGTGTTCGGAAAGTATTGGTTGAAACACATGGATCAAGACTGGGATTTGTCCATCCATATGACGGATAGATATACTCTGGGCCCTCTCGGTGAAATGCCATCCAATTAGCTTGCAAGCATGTGACGGGCTCACAAGGTATCACATATCACGGGAACGAGAAAAGAGTACTTATCGGTAACGAGGTTGAACTAGGTATGCAGAGATACCGACGATCATAACCTCGGTTAAGTAAACTATCGTGAGACAAAGGGAAATTGGTATCGTATGTAAATGGTTCATTCGATCGCAAAGTAATCGTAGAAATATGTGGGAGCCATATGAATTTCCAGATTCCTCTATTGGTTATTGTTCGGAGAAGTGTCTCGATCATGTCCGCATAATTCACGAACCGTAGGGAGACACACTTAAGGATTCGACGTTGTTTGAGTAGTTATGGAATGATGAGAAAGAGACCGAATGTTGTTCGGAGTCTTGGATGGGATCCGGGATATCACGAGGAGATCCGGAATGGTCCGTAGAATAAGATTCATATAAGGAAAGTCCTGCTTTGAGTTGGGGAATGGTTACGTGTTTTCATCGGAAATGTTCTAGAAGGTTTGAATGTCCGCACTCGGAGGGAAGGGTACATGAATGTGTTATATCAAGTTGGTATGATTGCATCATGTACTCGGTGTCATCGCTGAACAAAATAGAGGGTTTATTCAAATCCTAGTTTGAAAAGTCAAACGTCTAGTCTGAAAGTCAAACGGCTATTTTTGGGAAGTGGGGAAGGAGGAGGAAACCGAGTTGGGGAGGAGTCCCTCCTCCACCGCTGGCCCACCTCCAAGCCGAGTTGGGGAGGGACTCCCCTCCCCTTGGTCGGCCGGCCCCTCCACCTATAAAAGGAGGGGCAGGGCTCCCCTCCTAGACACACAAGTTCCCACCTCCAAACCCTAGCAGCTGCTGCCCACCATAGCCGCCGCCCCCTAGGGTTTCTCCCCTAGCCGCCGACTTGCGCACCTCCAAGCCCTAGCCGCCGGCCCTAGCACCTCTTCCTCGGCGTGTCTAAACCCTAGATCGTCGAGGGCTCTCTCATAGTCCACCATACTCGCTCCGGCTTAAGGCGAAGCCCTGCGAGATCTCCCCTCTACTTCCGGTACCACGCGCCAGGCCGCTGAATCGCGAGGAGAGTGCTACAAACTCCGCTGCTGCTGGAACAAGGAGAGGAAGGTCTTCGTCAAAATTAACGCAGTGACCGATCAAGGGAGCGCTTAGAACGCAGCGCCGGAAGGATCGTCTACGCGATCTTGAGATCGGGAAGAATACGACTACATCACCCACGAGAATCCGCTCTCGTTAAACACTTTGGAATCTTCGAGGGTGAGTTATTCCATCGACTCGTTGCTACAATCTAGTAGATAGATCTTGGCTTGTTTGTTTGTATGCGATAGAAATTTTTTGTTTTCCATGCTACGAATCCCTACAAGGAGTAAGCAAGTTTAGCCATAAGATCAACCCCAAACCTACATCACCACACAGGCATACTTGTCTACTCTGCAAACAGGTAGACATCAGATCCACATCATACCTATTCTAGGTAGTAGATGGGCTTGCACAATAGTTTGGTGGAACGGAAAACCCTCAGAACTGTATACAAATGGTATACAAGTTCCATCCTAGGGTTATGCACATGTTAGCATAATATCCATTCTTATTTTAGAAATTGGCCTCAGCCTTTGCATCATTGGCAAGGGGGGTTTTGGCATCATATTTTTTTATATATATTGCAAATAATCCAGATAGAGGAATATCACTAGAACAAAATGAGAGAACTACACAGCCAGACATAAAGTGATAATTCACTGATGTGCACACTCTTGTGAGGCACCACAACAACAAATTACCCATTAGAGGCTATATAGCTAATCAAGTTGTCCAAATCATTTGCCACAAGAAATCAAAGCATCCCTAGCTAAATTCATCATAAAACAATCCCATCTCATGCTATGCAATTCATCCAAGCACCAACAAAAGCTTGCATAGGTAAATAACATCATTTGATTACCAGAATCATTAGAATTATCAATTTTCTTCAAATAATCTTCCTAGTCAACAATCTAGGAGATTATTTCATCCTTAGAAATCATGTAAAGGTCCACCACAAGATCATTACTGTTATTGTCCTGCAATACAGGAAGCACATACATAAGCTAATATGTGTTCACAGCCTCAATCTTTACATCACTGGCCAGGGACAGATCTAGCCATCAGTCACACCCATAGTAGCAGATCATGCAAGCAAGATCTACCATTATGCACACTCCAACATGGAGGCACCACAGTGGAAGTCTCAGTCACAGAAACTACTAAGGGAAGTTGCCACATCAACTAACCATCTAGTTGTTTAGCCAGAGTAGATCTATCATTTTCCTAGCAGGATCTCTAGGAATCAAAGTTGTACATTTTTACACTGTCAGATTTGACATAGAACAAGTCATTTTCCTAGGAAAGATTTCCAGGAATCATTCTAGTATAATTTCCATGTTCACAGAAGAGCAAAGTTTGGCTGGGGTACAATATCAATTCAGCTAGTCCAAAGATTCTAGAATTGCCATATAACAGTATTTGTGAACATCTCTTAGCCAACCCTCTAGGAGTCCTTTATAATTCAATTGTCATAACATCAATAGATAGGACCAGAACTTCATGATATATATATATCCCCATGCTAACAGATGAACCACAACAGCACATGAACAATCTAGTATCACACATCTCTGTCAGCACCAAATCATGATTGGTATACATCAAATCACACAAGGGGCCCATTAAGTGGCATTCAAACATATGTTTGAAACCAAACATTTTTACTATAACCAGTTATTATTGGACCAATCTGAGCAAGCTTTGATAGAACAACAGAGGATAAAAACCCAATTAGAATTATCAGAGTAGCTGTAAGGAATCTAAGGGGAGACATAAAACAAGGGGGAGGAGAATCATTACTTACCCGTGGTCCTCGCTTAGAGATTGGAGAGGAAGCAGACCGGCGGTGAAGATTGGCAGGGCGACACGAGGAGCACCGGTGGCGCTCAACCCGCGCCAAGCCCTACCATTAGGACCCAAGGGAAATCGATAGCAATCAACGAACATCAGCCCACACCACCAATCCAACAAGCCACCATAAGGTCACTGGAGCACGGCGAAGACGCGGCGTCCGAAACCCTAGGCACCAAAGAGGATACGACGTGGCTAGAAGAGGGACCGAGGATCGAATCGAGCTGGGCGATTCGATGCAGCATTGTGGACTACCTCAACGTGCAACACGGCGGCGGCCTGAGGGTCTAGAGATGGTCGGAATCGAGCGGCGATGGCGAGGAACTTCCATGCGCCAGGGAGAGGCCAATCGAGAGGGGGGAGATGAACTGGATCGAGCGGGTCGGTTTGACCAGCTCGGTCCACCGCTCGGGTTGGTCTAACCCAACCACGGGCCAGACTGACCAGTGGGTCCAGGGTCTGATTTAAAAATAAAAATTACCAAAACACCCCAAAGATTGTTTCACCTCTAGAAAAATATAGAAAAATCCTAAAAATACATATGATATATCAAAATAACCACAAAAATAATATCTACCTAGTAAAAATATAATATTACTTATTCAAGATAGATAAAATATAAATAAATATTAACAACATTACGTCCTAAGTGAAATGTCATAAAATAAGGAAAAATCCAAAAAATGAATAAAAATCATTTTTGTGTATAAAAATAAATATACTATTTTATAAAAAATACTAACTTAACTCTTTTATAAATAAATCTGAATAAATATTTAAAGACATTTAATCCTTTATAAAATTTTATAAACATAAAAATATTACTTAAAAGTTAATAAAAATAATTTTTAAGGTCTTGAATAAATATATTACACTAGAAAAATATTAAATATATTATTAGAAATGTCTTTAATATTTTAATAAATCCTTATCTAATACCTATTTTGTGAATTCTTTAAAAATAATTGTTAAGTAAGAAATAATCACAATTCTTATAAAACCTTGAGCAATTAGTGTCTTTGTACTAAATTCCAAACCCATAACTTAAATTCATATCAAATTTAAGTATAACTTTTAACTTTAAAATATTCTTTTAAAAATCTTATTAAGAATCCTTTTAAATAAACATTGGGTATCACCCATTTATATAATATGGTGAATAATCATTATATCTTAACCACTATTAACATAACTTTAAATTCTAACAAATTACTAAGATCATCTAATTATGATTCCATTAAATAAATACATATTATTTTCTTAATAAGCAAAACAAATTTAAACTAAAACATTCACTTAAATATAAATCGAATAATTCCACACCTTAGTTATACCTATCATAAATCTAAAACATGCGAATGATTAAAACATATTGCATCTTAAGTTTACTTACCCTTTTAAAGTTAACTTTAGTCTCAAAGCTTATAAACAATAGGTCTAATACACCACTGATGTTTTTATGGTTAACTTTAGTATATTTCAATTAAGACATAAGGCATCTCAAATTCAGACTATTCAAGTAAACATAAACAACATTAATCACATTCTATCAATCATATTCTGAAAGCTATCAGGGTTGTTTAAACCTTAGGAAGGAAATCTTTTCTTCAAATGTTATTCTTTTTGCCACTTCAAATAATAATCTCATAATAAATTCTTCAACTCTTAACAACTAAAATCAAGGACTCTTATCTTAGTCACCAAATGACAATTAAACAGAATCACATTACTTTATACTTTACCTGTATATTTAGAATTATTATCACCTAGGTTCCTTATAAATGTCATTACTTATAAAGTAAAATTTGAAGATAAACTAATTCTTAAAAGAATCACCTAAATTCACTTCACTCAAAGTATGGGGGATTCACTTTGGGAGTTTTACAAAATGCATATCATTACTTATGCATAACAACATTTTGCTTCTTTAAACATTAGTCCTTACCAGACCAATGATGCTGATTTTAAATATTGGATCTTATATTGTCTCGAAGACCGTGAGTGCATAATCTTGCAATCACAAAAGGCAAGTTCACACTTGCTCATGTCCCTTGATTATTTTCTGTAAAGTATTTTACAAATCCAGTGTTGTCATCACCTGCATTTGAAAAAGGTCTGAAAACACTATTTTCATAATAATGTGATTATAACCTACTATAAAAGTTCTGGTGGTAAAGGAACATATTATCTAGGACTTAACAACCCATGTCGCCAATGATTCTTGCGCCGTATATCACGCGTTAACTGTAAGATCCCAAAAATTATAAACTTGGATCATCAAACTCTAATCATCAAATTTAGGGTTAACAAAAACTTTTCCAATTAAAATATGAAAGCATTCATATGTGTATGTATTAAAATTTGGATTCTTTTGAATTGCCATGGTTCTGTGTTTCTTTGCTTGTAAAATGATTCTTAGGTGAAATAAACATCATCTAAACAATCCCCAAACTTTTCCCAAAGACAAACAAATCAAAACAAACGAATTAAGTGAATGGTCATTTTGGCCAATTTAACTCCCATGCCTACTTTGGCTATCCCTAGCTTTCAGAACTTAACAGAAACATGTATGGATCTTTGCACCCCTTGATAGTACTCATAACAAGGGACCAAGGCCCACTTTGTGATCATCCAAAAACATTTAAATGCTCGGTTTAAATGACAGTTTAAAATGGAATCTATTTCATATGGGAAGATCCCACTATTTCAAAAACTATTCGGTTTAAATGCTTGGCTATCCCTAGCTTTCCTGACGAATGTATCGAATGTTGTGGTGAAAGTGTACAATCTCTGCAGAGTGTCAAACTATTCGAATAGCTGCGTCCGTGGTTATGGATAGTTGGAGTGGCCATACTATTCCCCCGTCAGATGTATTCAAAATAACTTGTGAAGTGAATTGAGATTTTGACTTGACCACAACAGAGTTGTGATATGAAATACAAGTTCCCACTTAGGTGTTATAAAAGTTCAACTAGCTTTTCTTGCTTCTAAACTTAGTAGAAGTAAATCTGGCTTTTTGCAAAACAACCCTAGAGCTTAGTGTCCTATTACAAAAAAAAACTTCACTTGTTAGTATTAGTTTGCGAGTACTTAAAGAGTACTCATGGCTTTGTCCCTGGCTATTCCCGTGGCAAGACTATGAAGAGGAGTACTAGGACGAAGGACCCCAGGAAGGTTACGATAACTAGGATCATCTCCCATCGTCAGTATTGCCTGTGACCCCGAAGATGGAGCTTCGCCCACGCTACCTTTATTATTACGTTATTCCGCTGCTTGAGTTGTATTGAGAACTGGATCATGAGATCCTTATTTGTGTAAGACCTTAAGTATGGTTTGTAATGGATGATGTATTGTGGTATCCAAAGCTGTTATGTCTCGCAAAAATGGTAATCCTGGGATTGCGATGTATGGCATAACAAGCATCTGGGATTAAAAATCCGGGTGTTGACATTAACCATGAGATTTGGAATGGGACGGAGAAGTCGGCTGTATCTTCTTCCTCTTGCATGTAGCCGGACGTGCAGGTCGTGGCTGTTATCACTCGTAGTGTGCATATTAATTGGTAACTGTAGAGGATATGCAGCATATGGGTGGGAACCTTCAACGTCCCACGATAGTTCTGGCATCTAACGGTTTATACAAACCATTGTCGTAATTCAATATGTGGGCATGGTGTACACCAAGGAGACATGCGAGGTCGCAAAGGGGGCAGTGATTGGCTTGGATCATCTTCTGGGCCCCACACCATAGGAAGTGTGGACGGGAAAGATCGCCCGGTTGTGCAACAAGGATTTTATTTCTCATGGGTAAAGTAACGCACCTCCGTAGAGTGTAAAAACTGTAACTTGTTACTCCTTGTTCCGGGAAGGAGCTGCGAACGCGGCGGGAAAGGAACTCCATGAAAGTTCTGGTAAACCCGTGAAGGCTGACAGACATAGCTTTTCAGAATAAAAGCAACCTTTGAAGAAATGTTTATGAAAACTTGCATGGCCTACGACCTATGGTCTGTGGCTGTAGATATAGTGCATCAAACACTCCTTTTCTAGTGAACTTGCTGAGTACGCTCGTACTCAAAGTATATTCTTAACCCTTGATAGGTTCTAAAGCCAGTACAGACGATATCTACATCAAGTCATGCTCTAGGAATCATCATCACAAACTAAAGCTCTTCAATGAAGTCGAGAAAGTCAACACATACATCAACTCAAGGAAAGACGAAGTTGCTAATTAGATAAGAATAAAATCTCTAGCCATAGAACCTACTTCTATAGAGTATTGCAATAGCAGCAATGCAAGCCTCAATAATTTAGATACTAGTCTATTAGTATATTATACTTGAGTTGATTATTTATAATTCTTCTTTGTAAGAAGATTCTTTCTCTCTCTTTAACCTAGAATGTTCTCTGGGTCTTGTGTAAAGAGTTGAGTTGTAACCTATAGTCATGTCTTGGACCTGCTGTGTTTCTGTTGTACCACTCTAAGGGATGTAATACTAGTGAATGGTGTTTCATTGGTGTTATGTCAACGACTATAGTGTACTACATCATGCAGTGGTATGCTGGGTCACCGCATTTACTTAATGAGGAAGAAGTGTGAAATATTTGAAAATGTTCAAAGACTTCCAAGATGAAGTGGAAAATCATTGTAACAAGAAAATAAAGAATTTATGATTTGATCATAAAGGAAGATATTTGAGTTACAAGTTTAGCATAACACCTAAGATTTGAGGAATCGTTCCATGGATTTGCATTTCTCAAAACACCATAGGAGTATGGAGTTTTCGAGATATGAAATGAAACCTTGTTTGACATGGTGAGATCAAAGGTATCAGTTATAAAATTGCCATTGTATTTTAAAGATTAAAGCTTTAGTGACTACCGCTTTTACACTGAAAAGAGCTCCATCGTGATCCGTTGAAATGACACCATATAAGTTATGGTTTGGGATAAAACCCAAGTTGTCCTTTCTTAAATTTTGGTATTCTAGGCATAAGTAAAATGTTTACAACCAAAGTTGGATGAGCGTGTCTTTGTATGTTATTTAGAATAACCATTGGGTATTCCTCCATAACACCGAAGATAAGAGCATTTTGTCACTTAGAACGTCAAATTTCTTTAGAATGAATTTTTCTTGAAAAGTTAAGTAGGAGGACAATGGAACTTTGATAAGGTTACCAAACCTTAGCTATATGTGATGAGTTGCGCAGCCCCGGAAAGTGTCCCGGAGGCAGCAACAATGCTCATGGATCACATGCCTCAAAGCTTGTGGTCACAGAGGTCTGAGTTCCTATTGAACCAAGTAGGTCGAGTAAACAATCAAATACAAATATTTGAGAGTAAATCATTGTTGTTTGAAAATGATAAACCGACTATATGCAAAGAAGCGATGATGGGCCCTGACTCCGTCAAATTTCCTAAAGCCATAAAATCCGTGATAGTTCCATACACGAGAAATTAAGGTTTTGAACTTGGAAGACCCTCTAGAAAGGTGTAAAACCTTTTAGTACTATTTGGATCTATAAAGAAATAGACATGGATGTTTCACATTTATGAAACGGTCGATATGTCGAGAAAGAGTTTACGACAACAAGGAGTTGACTGTGACAAGATTTGATCTTTCATAGTGATAGTTTGTTTGGACGGATTAATGTTGCAACCACTACATATAATTTTGGTATATGGTAGTTGAAACAAACAAAACAAAGTTCTTCTAATAGAATGGTTACCTAGGATGTGTACATGACAAGATCCAAAGGGTTTTGTTAATTCAAAGGATGCTATAAGCGTATGCAAACTTCAATGGTCGAAGTAAGCATCATGGAGTTGGAATCTTCACCGTGATGAAACTGTTAAAAGAGTTTTAATTTCATTGGAGACGATGAAGATGCTTGCATTTGCAAGAAATTAAGTGGGAGGGCTAAGACATATTTCTAAACAATTATGTGGAGGACATCTTGTTAATTGGAAATGATGTATCTTTTATTGACATGGGTTAAGAATTTCATTTCGATGAAAGACTTAGGCAAAACCCGAATATTTGGCATCAATGTTTATATGGATAGATTGAGACGCTAATATGGTTGTGCAAAATGTACATAGATGAGATATTGAATGAGTTCAATATGGAAACAACAAGAAAGGTACTTGTCGCACAGGAAGGATTGAATCAAGATTCAAGTGTATTGACACTTAGTGAGTGAAATCACAAGAATATTTTTAATCAATCATACTGTGATATGTACACATCCAGATATGCCCTATGATCTAAATATTATGAGCATATACCAGAATGACCCATAAGATGATCATTGGACGATAGTAAGGATATTCTTATGATCTTTGGAACAACTAAGTATATATTATTTATGTAGAGGTGACAAACAGATAGATAGTTCATTGTAAAGTGTTACACTGATACTAGTTTTGTCACAAGATACAAATTAAGTTTATCTCAATTTAAACTATTGTTGGCACAATGTAATGGAAAAGAAGTTCCATAAAGGATTTGGATGAGTTCCAAAGTTAAGACATTGTGACAGATACTACAACAAAAGGCTAAGTATATGAATGTTATTGTAGCAGCAAGAGAGGGCATTTGTGTCAAGTAGTTTGTTATCAAAGTAGGTGTGGTTAATAGCGGGGTAGTACTATGAAGATATATTGTACGACAATTGTATCGACATGGTTTAACCCTAAAGGAACTAAAGGTCTCACCAAATGACCAAATTTATACAATGCCATCTCGTTGGAGAATGAGTGATGCATAGAGGTGCAAAGACATGAAAATACACACAGACCTGAAAGTATCAGATCCTAAGATTGTGTTTACCACTAGCACTCGTGTATATACAACACCTTAAAGCCATAGGTGTTGAATGCAAAAAGTTTTTCAAACTAGATTATTGACTCTAGTGCAAGTGGGAGACTGTTGGAGATATGCCCAAGAGGCAATAATAAAGTGGTTATTATTATATCTTTATGTTTATGATAAATGTTTACATCCCATGCTATAATTGTATTAATAGTAAACATTAATACTTGTGTGTTTTGTAAACATAAAAGAGTCCCTAGTAAGCCTCTTGTTAAGCTAGCTTGTTGATTAATAGATGATCATGGTTTCCTGATCATGGACATTGGATGTTATTAATAACAAGGTCATATCATTAGGATAATGATGTGATGGACACACACCCATAGTAAGCATAGCATAAGATCAAGTCATTAAGTTTGTTTTTCTACAAGCTTTCAGATAGATAGTAACCTAATCCTTCAACCATGAGATCGTGTTAATCACCGTCACCGGATGAGTACTTTGATGACATCAAACGCCACTTTCATAACTAGGTGGTTATAAAAGTGGCATTGGGTATTCTGAAAGTATGTGTTTAAGCGCATGGATCGAAAGTGGGAGTTGTCCATCCAAATGACAGATAGATATACTCTGGGCCCTCTTGGTGGAATGTCATCCAATTGTCTTGCAAGCATGTGACTAGGTCACAAGGGATGTCATATCACGAAACGAGTAAAGAATACTTATCGGTAACGAGATGAACAAGGTATGGAGATACCGACGATCGAACCTCGAATAAGTAAAGTATCACGCGACAAAGGGAATCAGTATCGTATGTGAATGGTTCATTCGATCATGCATTCATCATTGAATATGTGGGAGCCATTATGGATCTCTAGATCTCGCTATTGGATCGACCGGAGAGATGTCTCGATCATTTCTGCATAGTTCACGAACCATAGGGTGACACACTTAAGGTTCGATGTTGTTTAAGTAGATATGGAATATGAGTTGGAGACCGAACGTTGTTTGGAGTCTCGGATTGGATCCAAGACATCACGAGGAGATCTGGAATGGTCCAGATAATAAGATTCATATAAGGAAAGTCAATTTCCAGGGTTCGGAAATGTTTTCGGTATTTTGACCGGAAGCTTCTAGAATGTTCTAGAGGGACCACCGATGGGTCCACCACCCCGGGGGGGGCACTTGGGTTGTGGCATGTCGTGGGGGCATAGGGCCAGCCGCACCAAGCCCAAGAGGTCCCAACCGAACAGCACAAGGAAAAGGGGAAACCCTAATATGGAAACAGGAAGAAAACTTAAGGGGCAAGTTTTTCCCCTCTCCCTCTTGGCCGCCGAGTTGGGGATGGACTCGGACAGGGCTAGGAACCCTTGGCCGCACCTCCATATATATAAGGAGGGGTGGGGTGCACCCTTGCTCCCTCACCTCAACCCTAGCCATCGGCCTCCTCCCTCCTCCACCGTCTTGCTCAGGCTCAGGCGAAGCCCTGCAGGATTCTTCTCCTCCACCACCACCATGCCGTCGTGCTGCTGGGATTCCAAGGGGATCTACTACCTCAACTGCCCGCTGGAACGGGAAGAGGAAGGTCTTCATCGACTCTGTATGTATGACCGAGTGCGGAAGCGCTGCCGGAATGCGGTGCCAGAAGGATCGTCTTCATGATCTTGAGATCGGCAAGTGATCGACTACATAAACCACAAGATATGATCTCATTAAACGCTTTGGATCTATGAGGGTTAGTTCTCTTCAATCTCGTTGCACCGATCTTGTATATTAGATCTTGGTTTTATGTGATCCCGCGATAGAATTTTTTTGTTTTCCATGCAATGAACCCTACAGATCCCTGCTGAGAGTGTGGAAGTAGATCTCCAGCTTGGAATGTCCGCAGTGCAACGACGTGCTGCTAGTGCGTCATCTCTTGCGCGAGTAGTCCTTCCATGGGACCATACTAGCGCAAGGAGACAACTAGAGATAGAGAGAGGATAGGGAGGGAGGAGGCGCATAGAGGAGGGAGGAGAGCTCCCAAATCGTGGCCTTCTGTGTTGTGTGTCCTCCTCCAAAGGGGGCTCTTTACATAGGGGTGGGGGCAGGCTTGCCCTCCCCCAAGGCATCTAGGCGGCAGCCAAGGGAGGGAGGGGGCTGCCCTAGGGCGCCCCAAACCCTAACCCTAGCCGGTGGCCAAGGGGGCAGCCCTAGGTGCCCCAAACCCTAACCCTAGGTGCATGGGCCCTTCCCTCTTGTGGTTTCCCTCATGGGACCTTTTTCCCTAGGAAGTTTGGCCCATTAGTGGAATACCCTTTCAAATTAGATTTTCATATTATATTTAATATTAACTACATTAATTAATATGTAAATACATATTACAAAATCTGATTTGACCCAAAACACCTTTCGATTCCCCCTTCGATTTCCTCCGAACAACTTCGGAACTTCCCGGAACAATTACGTTCCCCTTACGGAACTTTTCCGGTTTCCTTTTCTTTCTCCGGACATTTCCGATCTCTCTCCATGGAACAATTCTGGCTTTATCTTTCTCTACTTTGATTCCAACTTACAGAGTACCTCTAGCTCATCATACCCTTAAGTGTATTTTCCCACGGCTCGGGAATAGTACATACATGATCTCCATCAATGATCAATAGCGAGACTGGGATGCCCATATTGATCCATGTACATTCCACGATGACAATGTCGTTTGAACCTAAACGTTGAGTCTTATTCCTTTTATCTCTGCGGTACATGTATTTTTCGAGGCTTGATCAATGACATCTCCATGTCGGGTTCAACCTTGTTACCAACAATAACTTCTTTACTCGATCCAGTAAGTGATCTCCCCGTGACCTAGTCACACGCTGTGTAGCTTATGGATATAACTCATCCAACTGGGCCTAGAGTATCTTCCTCACGCGTATGGACAAGTCCCCTCTTGACGCATAGGCCTCTACCTACCCCTCCGAATACCCAAACACATCGTTATGATCACCATTTCACCGAGTGACGTTAGATGCTATCAAAGTATTCTCGGGTGACAATGATTAAATATGGTCTCACAGTCTAAGGAACAAGTCACTGCGTTTCCTAATCATCGTAACCTAAACTTCGTGACATGATCGTGTTACAATGCTTAGATAGGGTAAGTTCACCAACTCATTCTCCAATGAGATGACTTCATTGTTAATTGGGGTCGAGGCACCAACATGATCAGGAAACCTTGATCATCCGTTGACCAATGAACTAGTGACTAGATTTTCACTTGGAACTCCTGGGTGTTTGTATATCACACGTGCATTAACATTTCCAATCAATACAATTATAGCATGATATAAAACATAATCATAAACTTTATGAAATATGATAATAATCCATATTATTATTTGTCTCTAGGGCATATTTCCTTCAAATGCTTAGGCAAACACAAAAGGAGCTACTCTCATAAGATGGGTACACACAAAGGAAGATATGGGGTTAACAAGGTGGGGCAGGTTATACCTTTGGTGACGACTTGTAACTGGTGTTGGGGAAGATGTTCAGGTGTCGCGGTGTCAAGAGTGTGGGGATGAAGGAAAGTTGCGGAAGCTTGAAGTAAGTTTGGTGACACGCACGTGAAACACGAACAAAAAAGAGGAAAACAGTCAAAACTGGAGATGTCAAAATTTTCGGCGGCCAAACCGGCGATGCCAGACCTTGTGGCAATCGTTCCGGCAGTGAGTTCGGTGGCACCGAATATTACACCGAATGGTTTGGCGGCAGGGCCGGTTCGTTGGATTGCTTGTCGAAATGTGCTCGTGACAGACACCAAAAGTCCAATCTAAGAATTTCTTGGAAAATTTGGCGAAATTGGGCTGGGGGGAGGTCAAGGAAGGTAGATCGACACCCAAAGCAATAGATCTATGGATCAAAACCACGAAAAACTCACCAAAACCAGAGATCGATCCGATGGTTGTGGGCCTATTTCTTTGGGGAGATTTTTGAATTTATGATGGAGAGAATAAAAATTGGGGCGAAAATCATGATCAACCTTTGCTCTTGATACCAATATGTTAGGGGGTGGGCCTTAGGATGGCCAATGTTTCATGATTCTAGGGATTTATGCTGGATTCAAAGGGAAAATAGGAAGAGGATGAAATCGATGAACTCAACACATGAAGAACACGACGAACACACGCAAAACACAAACGCAAATAAACACCGTGGCTCGCACTAGCGGCTATCGGTCCAATACAATCCAATGGGGTCAGTATTAGGCAAGAGATTCTTGATGAGATCTTAATAGTTTCATAAGAGCAAACTCAATATGAAGATCTTGTACAACGAACGCTATTAAGTCAGATCCGAGAGGTTTGTGATACTAGGTGCTCCTTATGAAGGAGCATGAGACTAATCATACGTCGAAAACGTATCTATAATTTTTGATGCTCCGTGCTTGTTTAGTATCTACTTTGCTTTGCTTTGTCTACACTTTGAGGTGCTTTTTACATGTTTTCTAGTACTAACCTATTAACAAGTTGCCACAGTGCCAGTTGCATGTTTTCTGTTGTTTTTGGTTCCAGAAAAGCTAGTAAGGAAATATTCTCGGAATTGAACGGGACAAACGTCAAAGTTAATAACTTCCCGTGGGGAATAAGAAGTCCAGAGGGGAGACAAAGAGGCGTGCTAGGGCAGCCACACCCCCCTAGGCGCGGGTGGGCCCTGCCCCGCGCCTAGGCAGGGTGTGGGGCCCCTGGACACCGTCTTGGCCTCCCCCTTCGCCTATAATAAGCCCCCGATGCAGAAACCCTAAGTACCCGATCAATATTCCACGAAACCTTCTGTAGCCGCCGCCATCACTGTCCCTAGATCGGGGGGATCTGAAGTTCTTCCCGGCACCCTGCCGGAGGGGAGATCATCCCGGAGGCCTTCTCTCCGGTATGATGTGTGAGTAGTTCCACCTTGGACTATGGGTCCATGTAGTAGCTAGATGGTTGTATCTCCTCCTTGTGCTTTCATGTATAGATCTTGTGAGCTTCGTTCATGATCAAGATCTAATCTATTTGTAATCATGCATGTTGTGTTTGCGGGGATCCGATGGATATTAAGATTATTGTTGGTTTGATTAATGGTTTTGTCTTTATGGTTCTATCATGTCTGTGTTGTTTGTGATCTTGCATGCTCTTCGTTGTTAGTAGCTATCTTGGCCAAGTAGTTGCTAGTGACTCTAAGAGGGGGTATTTATGCTCGATAGTGGGTTCATGCCTCTAGTTTCCAAGGGAAGTGACAGAAATCTCTTCGATTGTAGATGTGTTGTTGCTACTAGGGAGAAAACAACGGTCTCTTGTTCATGGAACATGTGGACTGTTTACCTTACACACTTTTCTTAAAGCAGTTGTCTTTTGCTTGCAACTTAATACTGGAGGGGGTTCGGATGATAACTTGAAGGTGGACTTCTAGTCATAGATGCAGTTAGATGGCGGTCTATGTATCTTGTTGTATTGCCCAATCGAATCTCATAGGATCTTTCTGACTAGTAATTGCATTGTTATGCCTTGCTCAGTTCCTGTCAATTGCCCTGCTGTAATTTGTTTACCCTTCATGCTATGTTGTTTATCTAAGGAGAGCACCTCTAGTAAATTATGGACCCCGGTCCAATCTTTACCATTGATACATCTTCCACTGTTACTTGTTTACTTGCTGCAAACCACAAAACCTTCCACACCATACGTTTAATCCTTTGTTACAGCAACCAGTGAGATTGATAACCTCACTGTTAGTTGGGGCAAAGTCTTGAGTTTGTGTTCTGCAGGTCTCCACGTTGCTTGCAACACCAGTGTGACGTTTCCTTCCTCCTACTGGTTCGATAACCTCGGTTTCTTACTTAGGGAAGACTTGATGTTGTGCTGCTTCACACCTTGCTCTTGGGGTTTCCAACAGGCTCCACATCAACTAAGCCACTAGATAGAGATCCTCAAGAGGGAGTCTTTTTCTATCCTAATATCAAGTATAAGTCTAAGGGGAAAGCGTTGAGGGTTATTTATAGTGCTAGGATGAAAGGGTAGGTGAATATTCTGGGGCATCAAACCCAACACCGTGCGCATATAGAGTATTTCGGCGGCCAGTCTGGCGGCGCCGGCCTAGGCGCCGAATGGTTCGGCTACGAAGTCGGCGAACCGGGCTATGCGCCGGATGCGTTTTGGCGGGCCACCCGTTCGTCTGTGGGCTGTCAGAAGGGTATACTAAATAGCATTTCAATGAGCGGACTCGAGCTTGTTTCATTGGTGTTGCACGGATGGTTAAGGCCTTGTGTCCGGCGGTGTCGTTAGGCGCGAAATGGCAGTTCCTTCTCCTGGCGTGTACTTGATGGCTTATCCGGTCGTTCCTTTGTTGGGTTCATACCTGAGGATACACAAAGTATGGGAATGAAGTAGCAGGCCATTCAAAGGCGAGTTAAAGTCACACGATGAGAGGAGCGAGTTAACCTTATCATGAAGAAGCTTGGCTTGAGCTCTAGTTAATGGTCCACTTGGGGGACTTGGTGGTGACGATGTAGAGGCGTCTGTAGGATGAGCTACATCATCGGGTCCTCCTCTGGCCGCCATCGGAATGCGGGGTGATCGTTGTCGCCCCGCTCCTGCTACTTCTCCCGCTTGCCACCTGTGTGAGTACCTCCCAGTGTGCCGCAAAGGACCAGGTTGGAGCGTCAGGTCAATGCCACCGTCTAGGTGGCCCGCGCGTTGGCAGAGGCAGGGATGCCCTGGCCGTGGCCAAATGTGCATCCGCCGAGCGGTTGTCACCTAAACCGGGCCCGTGTGCTGGTTCCGGCCATCCCTGCCTCCGGGCCTACTCGCCGGCGGGAGATCTGCCATCGTCACGCCTACCACCCGCCATATCTGCGCCATGACCCGGTCTATGCCACCGATTCACAGCTGTGGTTCAAGGCCGAGCACGAGACCCGACGCGTGGCCATTGAGGACCGCCTCGAGGATCTCGACGACTCCAACAAGGAGTACCTCAACGACTCCAACAATGAGGACATGAAGGAGGAGGGGGAGGATGATGAAGGCGATAGGGACTATAGGTACTTCGGGAGTTCCTACCATGTGCAGCCCGGGATGCCTGATTGGTCGCGGTACCGGAACGCCGACACCCTGGCCTTCGAGGTGTGGCCATTCGGCGAGCCCGACACGAGCACGGCTAGCCAGCAGTTACCGCCGGTGGACATGAAGGACGAGGCCGACAAGCAGCTGCGGCAGGACCGCGGCAGGATGACGGAGGAGGAGGTGCCCCAAGCCACAATCCTCGAGTCCAAGCCGCAATAAGCATCGCACAAGCCCTCAACAAGTCCTTGCTCGCGGCGCAATAGGGCACGAGTACTCCCCCGCTGCCTCTAGCCTTGCCGGTGCCTCCATTGCCTGCTGCATCGCTCGGTGCCCCGAATCCACGGTCACTCTTGGCCTTTATCAAGATCGACGACGACTACTAGGTCACCACGGCGTGGAGGTCGACCGCCGTGGCCGCAGTCCTCAGCTAGCCCCCGTGATGCACCCAGTAGTATGTAGGGTATTTTTTTTAAAATGTATTTTGGACGTGAACTTATTAATATTCATATCTATAATTAATTTCTAGTATTTTGCTACTATTCCTTCTTCTCTTGGACTATACCCTGTAAAACGGGCCGGCTACGGACCGCCTGTCCTCCCTCGCAAACGGACACCATTTTAGGTTTTGTCTATTTCTGTGGGCCGAGAGCCCAAAAATACTCGTACCAATATTTTCTTTACTTTATTGTATTCGCCGGTCTTTCCCTAAATAAAACTACCAAAAAGAACACGGGCCGTGTACCAAACTCTTTTCCCTCAAATTTCCCCTCTTTCCCCTCTGCAGCCCTCGATCCGATCTCGATTCATCTGCCCCTACAGCCCAAATCGACGCCGGATCCGTTCATCCCACGTCGAGATCTCTCGATTGATCCCAATTGTACCCCCTAGGGTTGATTCGTTGTTTTCCCGAGATTAGGGTTTCGAGGAGGTCAAATCGGGTCCCGATCGGGTCGATTGAGGCGGAATTTCTCGCAGAAGCGGTTGATCTGTGCTCGATTTGTGGGTTTCGGATCTGATTCTTGCCATATTTTCGTCGAATTGGCGCGGTTTATTGGCTAGGGTTTCGTCCTACCCATCCAGTCCAAGCCTCCGTCGCCTCCTCCTATCCAGTATGTATTTTCCCCTTGATTTTTTATTTCTAGAAAGATAGATGTTAAATCTATCAGGATTAGATCCATCAGGACCTTAATTTAATGTTGACACGGGGAATTTAATGTTGACTTTTTTCCATTGCGAGCAATTTATTATTGAATTTATCATTTCACTTAGTAAGGTAGGAAATCCTTAAATGAATTGACCTGTTGATCCATGGGTGCCATGTCTGCCGGTTTAATTTTACACCGGACGTCCATGTTCTCACAGGGAGATTACGTCCCTGTATACTGCTTGTATGGGTTCCAATTAGAAACAGATAAACTTTTGCATGTGTTAATCCTTCCAGAGTTTAGTTGGTTACGTTACATGTGAAAGAACAATGCTATGAATTCCGTTGATAACTTGAGATTGCAACCCGTTTGGTACTGCTGTTTGCTTATTTGCAGTTGAATGGTGCAACAATATGCTTTGCCTGTAGTATTCAACTTTGATGCTTATTTGCAATAGTATAGATAACATAACACGATACATCTCCCCTCTCAGATGGATGATCATCTTTCTAGTGCAGTGATCATCTGTGCCATTTAATTGTACATATTTCTCATAGTTTTGATGTTTAATGGAAGAGTTCTGCCCTTAGGATCATAATGTTGCATCAAGAAAACAGTGAAGTCTTTGTGAGGCACCACTCTGAGCAGCTTGCTTGTGGCAATCTGAGGGGAACTGATGATGGCCGCTCAAACTTTCTTCCTGAGATATACCATATCGCAACAGGTATTGAATGACATTTCTGTTGTCTTGTACAAGCATGCCTACAATCTTGTGCTAGGCTGCTTCTGGAGTTCTTCAAAACGATCTGTGGCCAATTTGATGAAGAGTTGTTATAATTTTGGTATTTCAGAGTGGAATGCTACAGCTTATCTAGTTAATACTGCCAGTGCTGTTAGGGAAGTGACAGTCGATTGTAATAAGAGACCTGCATCCATTGATTTCCCAGACACTGTAGACTGCAAACGGATGAAGCAGGAAGACCAAAGTAAGACCTGTTAACTCACCGATTTTTCCTGCATGTACTCTGTTGTCTTTTATGGAAGCTGCTACTCCATCCTTTCCTGAACATTTGGCATTGTGTGAAACGACTAGTTTTCTGAATGGCCCTATTAACTCCATGTTTCTGGTGGACTTGTTATGTGTGATTGACATAGTATTAATGGTATATATTCATGTTTGTGTAAGTTTGATGATTTCCTTGTTATGTGTAGATGGCCAATATTACCAAATATTTTGGAATGGGGAGCACATAAAAGATATAAATGCTGATTGGGTTTGTATTTTATTTATTTCAGCTATATCTGAGGAAGATCCTGTGGCAGATGCTGATACAAATGTTCCGGAGTATAAATCACACAGGACATGCGACAGAATCTTTGATCCCCTAGGATATGGTAGTGAGGAAAGTGAAGATGAAGGTGTAGGTTCACCTGTTCATTTTTCACTAGCCCACAAAGATTACCTACGATCTGCCAGTTATTATCAAAGGGAAGACATTTACTCATCTGTTGGCCTTTGCGCTACAAGGAAAACAGTTCCTATTGGGCCAAACTATCAGGTTGAGTTGCCAGAGTGTGCGTCTGGTAAAAAGAGGAGCGCGGTTGATGATTGTGCTGATGTGTCATCATCTTCTCACATATGTGATGGAAGTGAAGCTGACAGTGACAAGTGGATTGGAAACTGTGTAATTCCAATGCCTTGTTCTGTTGAGTTATCTTCAGGGCTGAAACCTGTTTGCTGTAAAGAAGATTGCAGTTGCGTTGATGGAGATTCGATTGAGTGTGTGAGGAAACATGTGAAGGAAGGAAGAGGATGGCTAATGGGTGCCCTTGGTCCAAACACTTTCAAAGAGCTGGGGTTCTTTGATATGGGAGAGGAGGTAGCCCTGAGATGGACGGAAGCGGAAGAACATTTGTTTCAGGATGTGGTATCATTGAACCCTGCCTCTCTTGGAAGGAACTTTTGGGATGAACTTTTGCTTGCTTTCCCATCCAAGACTAGCAAAGAGTTGGTGAGCTACTATTTCAATGTCTTCATGTTGAGGAAGAGGGCTGAGCAGAATAGGTTTGATCCAATGAATGTTGATAGCGATAATGATGAATGGGCTGGAAGTGATGATGATGAGTTCGCTGTCACAGAAAAGGGTAATGGTGATTTCCCTATTGAGTCCCTTACTGATCAGGATGATGGTGCTTGCAATCAGGTCCCCCTCAAGGAAAACTTACATGAAGAGTCCAGTGAAGAAGATGACCTTGACTGCTCCAGTGAGGAGAGGCAAGAAAACTACTGTGCAGATGGCCATGTCATGGTCTCCGGTCTTCCTGTGCTGTCCTTTATGGACCATAACGAGGAGACAACCATGTTTGACACAGATGCTCAAGATGACTCGTGCACATCATTTGAGTCTCATCATGTTGGTGTTGCAGATGGGACGACACCCACTGATATTAGTGGAGACCACTATGGGGACGATGGCTTTGGTGGTGTTGCAGATCATGGATACTTCGGTGGCCATTGTGACCCGAAAGCTTGGGATATTGGTTTCGCAAGCGTGTGGGAGGAGAAGGACGAATTTCTTTCGACGAACAATGTCATAGAAGAGGTATTTGGAAAGGGTTCTTATGAAAATGGAAAGGACTCTTCTACTGATCAGGGCATCATGTAAAGAACAGGCCTGATCTATTTTTCTGGAGCGGAGGCTCGGCAGCTGAACCTGCTTTTGAAATATGTACAGCAGTAGCTCTTCCTTTTTTTTGATGATTCACTTGCCTGTAGAAACCCCATCTCTGTCTCTTGATAACATCTTGCTCGAGCAATGCTATTTCATTCTCATGATGAAATGTGTATTTGTAGCTATCTATCATCTGTCGATGATTTTGTGTAGCCTGTTGTAGCCTCTATGTACTGTTGTCATGACAAAATTTTCATGGCCTGAGCATTTTTCCATATGCTATTAAATGGATACACATTTTTCTTGAATATATGATTGTCCAAACTCTGCTACTACTTGTATCTTTTCTCTATTGACCTCACTTCCGAAAGCAGGGGTGCACAAGTATCATAAAGTTTTGCTCCAATTTGTTTTTTAATGTTACCAGGAGCTATCTATACTATACTACCTTCGTCCAGAAATAACTGAGTTGGGTACCTTTGTCTAGAAATAACTGAGTTGGGTGCCTTTGTCTAGAAATAACTGAGTTGAGTACCTTTGTCCAGAAATAACTGAGTAAATAATTGAGTTGGGATTGTCTAGGTTGATATATCCTTTTCTTTCGAAAGAAAAGTCAATTCGCTATACTATAAGGTACCAATTTAAAAAGGACGTATTTTAGTATTCCTTCCAACCCATATTAGTTGACTTAAATTTGTTTAGATATGGCACTAAAACTTTAACTAGAGATGAATCTAAATCAATTAATATGGATCAAAGGGAGTATATAGATACATTCAAATTTAGACAAACCTAAATCAGTTATTTGACTAAATTTTACGGTGATTTTCGATTTTCATCTATAGCATACGCCGTTCCCGCGTGAAGCACGGATTTGATTCGGACTCAAGTTGGCTGAGGTCCGGTGATCCTACCTTGCTGCCGCAATAGCCCAACCAGTGCGCCGCCCCTACGCACCTTGACTCCTGATCCTCCCACTCCCGCACCATCTGAACGCCTCTAGGATCCCTGCCGCGTGACCTGCCTATGGAGCCCCGTTGACCCAATCCTACCCTACCGTGCTGCCGCAACAGCCCAACCAGTGCGCCGCTCCCACGCTCCTTGACTCCTGAGCCCCCCACTCCTGCACCACCTGAACGTCTCAAGGATCCCCGCCGTGTGGCCTGTGGCCTGCCTATAGAGCCCCAACGGTGTCGCAGGTTTAGACTTATTCCTTCCTTCCCCTGCCCGTCTTCATCACTGTCGCCGGCTCGGTCAACCTTAGGTCAGAACTGTGGTGTCCTGACTGCCGGTGCTCCTCCCTGAGTCCCCTCCCTCGACTCAGCAACGAATTAGAAGGAGCAACACGCAAGCACAGTAACCTCAGCTCATTATCTGGCCGCGGTAGAGCAAGGGGAGGGCAAGGGCGCCGCTAGCCGGGCACGAGCCATGGGAGGGGCAGGAGCCGCCATCTGCGCCGGTGGCGAGGGTCTCCACCGGTTGTGGGCGTCAAACTAGAAAAGGGGCTCAAATGGTGGTAGCATGGGGCGGGCGATGTTGGAACTAATCTTGTCGTTAGATCATATTTACTAGACGGGTAGGCGAGCTTCGCCTCGCCACCTACACTGCATCTTGGCAATGTGTGATAGCCTTATAGGTATGGTGGGTTTGCAGATGTTTTCAGATGTGTTAATATCCCCTATAACACTTAATTTTCTTGTTTTGCTGAAATGCTGCCGCAAACTTTTCTGTTTTTCTTAATATCGTCATAAAAACAGAATATTAGTATTTTTTGTTGCACCGGTGACATCCAAGTTGTTCAAAGTTCGCGCTTCGCCACACGGTCACAATTTCAACACCATATGGAATTAGGTTGAAACATAATGAACACGGCAATATTGGCATGTTTAGTTGGCAACAATATGTAGCATGTACAAAGTACCAATTCAACCTTCATCATGACAGCACACAAGAGATTTATCTGATTACATAACTTTCATTATGCAAGTAGATGGTAAATACAATAAGACAGAAGCAGGACATTGCACTGCAAAGTACATCAAGGGGTGACATAATCACCAAAGGAGACAGAATGAATACTTGATGAACAACACAGACAACAGAAACATTTGTGTCAAGTAAAACAGAGTTAGATGCCTCCTTGTTTTGTGTTCTCAAGGCGCTAGCAATTTGTGCTGAATTGACTTGAAATATATAGTCAACCAAAGAAGTGGTCAAGTGTTCATCAACCGTACTGACTATACACAAATCCATCAGCAAATTAAAACACACAACTTTCCACAATAGAACATAGGCCTTCTCCCAATCTAATTAATCCAAAGCATTGTATAGCCTAGGTTAGTTGTCGATACTTGATTGTCCAATGCCTAAAAATACAATGGCTATCCACAAGATATTGAACATGGTGTATGGTGGTTCCCAAAAAAAAAATCATGGTACATGCTTTTTTATGGGACACCATTAGAAGATAGTGTTAAAAAATCAACCCAAAGTAAAGTAGGGTTATAAATAGATGATATATAAGTATGCATAATGCCAACACTAATCATATTTAAATCTCACTGTAGCAAATTATAATAGGAAATGAACTTGTAGAAAATAAAATAGAAGGACTTTTTTCTCTTTTTCAGACAAACATTAGTTGATCAAAATATAAATCGGGGATAAAATCTAGTCTTCAAATTTGTTCCTTCTTCGAGTGCTTTCGTATCTGAATTCCATAACACAAATATGGATGTCTCGAGATGGAAGATGTCTTTTTGATAGGATATATCTCACACACATTATTCTCAAAAGAAAGAAAAATTCACATGTATAATTCAAGTATCCACTATAAATATTCATAACGACATTAGTAGTCAAAATTTACAACTTTGAATCCGTTCTTGTCCAAAATAACTTTTTTACATGACAAAAGGGAGTATGTGTATGTGTGTTTAACCATAATTTGAGCAACCTACTTATCTCCCATATGGGCAAGAGTTGTCACATGTCTTAAGCTATATCCTGAATTCTTAAAATCCATTTATAAGAACAATGTGCTTATTATCAATGTGCTTATTATCACCCATATATCTCAAACAAATTTAAATACCTCCACCACAGATATCCGTGCGTATAGATATCTCTATATCAACCAGTGTGCCAATAAATCACGAATCAACAGATAATGGTAGAAAAGGTTGTCAAACATTGACAATGACAAGAGAAGATATATCCATGCTACATTACATGTAACAGATATAAGATATGTTGAACGACAAAGAATATTATGGATGGCTTACCATTGAAGTGTATTTCTGTTATTTTTTAAAGTATATTCTTTAGAGGTCTTCAATAGGACATAATATTTAGATTAGTGCAAATGCAATGCTGGAAATGGATTGGGATAAACATGTGCAATGCCTAGTTGAAAGAATCGGCCTCCAAAACGGTTCAACAAAGTGGTTGATCAATCTATGGCTCTCTTCAAATACAATCTATTAGGTAACATTAGATCAACCTATGCACTTTACACACCTTTATTAGTACTTTGGAATCTGAGTGTACATACATTGGTGTGACAATTGTGCTTCTGTTTTTGAATAGTTTTTCTTGACATGAGCCTTTCTAAAAAAGGTATGCATGCATGGAAGACAAGCAGAATTTCAAAAGTAGTAATCAAATGCACATGCCAATCTTTCATTTGACAGCAAAGTATTGATCAACAAAACTTGTGATTAATACTATTTAAAATATGTTAAAAAATCTAAGGGGCTGCTTCACCAATGAGATTCTTGAAGGATTTGATGTGCAGATGACCATGGGAATGCTGATTTTGAATGGAGATATGACCACCTTACGCCATCAACCATTGATTAGTACTGCACAATCTAATCAATGGTATTGCACAAACTTCTCAAATGGTGCTGATTGTTCTCGGCTTTCCATGACCTATTATGAGTTTGTGAAAAGGTGTTGTGACCTTGCAAATATCAATGTGAGCGATATATTCGCCCTTCAACTTATGCAGTAACAAGGGCAACAATAGCTACCTTCACCAATGTTAGACACTTGTCCATTTATGACCACTGATCCTGCATGCAAACCAGGTGCCACAAGAAATAGAAGTTGGTCTTGCTGTTACAAGTATGATCCCAATTCTTCTCTCACTTTCTCATGCATACTCCATGCACAACTTTACATATAGCATATAAGTTTAGATAATCTCATAATAATAAGATAGCCTTGGTGCACTGGACTACAACAACCTCTTACGCATAAGTAATGGCTCATTACCATTTCTACATACCATCTACGAAACACCTCTTAGAGTGTATTTGGTTTAACTGTGGATTCTGAAAAATCTGTTGTGAACTATGAGCTGTGAGCAGACACCTACGGAAAAGCTGAAAGTTATTTGGTGAGACTGTCCATGTGATAGGAGGTTCTGAGAGACTATTTATATGCTAATTGACCCTGGAACACCATTTTCTGCGGTAATTCCCACGTAAACAGCCAAGGAAATTATAAGTTTCGAATGGTGCATAGGTTTGACTAATATAAACAAATGTTTGGTCAAATAAAAATTAAATTATACTTGCCTCAGTAATTACTTCACAGTACAACACCTCTGATTCACATAGATTGTCACGATTTACATGTGAATCTACTCCAATATATCATCATGCGTTAATCTCTAAGAGACGCTGAAACGCACTCATCTCTACATGCAGAACAGACGTGTTATGTACAACTTGGGTCATACAATTTGATTCGTGAATGCATCCTAGAACATGGGGACCTCACTACAATTTGAGATTTAGTAGTAACTATGTGAGGCATGTAGTTGTGTTGTCGCTCCCGTGATAGAAAGTTGCTTCTGTCAGTTTCGTCCTGTGGACTGATTTCTCTGTACAGATTGCACGGAGCAGAGGGACCTCCGGCAGGGCAAGGACCGCCGTGCGAAAGGTCTGGCGCCGTTGTCCTCGAAAGAGTCTTGGGATTGGAGGCCGGACAGCTGCCTCTCCTGTTTCTCCAGGGCGGTCCGACTTTTCATCTTCGGCCGACGCGGCTCCAAATCACAGTGACGACCTCAGTTTTCATGGGTCATGGCGAGGCACCGGGATCAGCTTCGCGTGGCAGAGGAGGCCCGAGAGGAGTGGAGATCTAGGGGGTCTCTTGGCGGCGTTTGGAGGGGCAGCGGGCGGCGGGCCAGTACCTAATCCTAGCTGGTCTCTCCTCACAATGCATAGACGTGAGGCGGGGATGTGAAAGAAAGAGCTAGAGGAGAAAGAGGAAGGGAGGCGGCGGCTGCGCTTGCCGTTCCCTACCACCGTCAGGCTCGCTGTTCCCCACCGCCACTTACAGAGAAAGGGAGGACGACACGACAAAGGAGATGGAGAGGACAAACCAGGAGGAGGGAGAGGAGAGAGGACGCCTCGGCCTTCTTCCGTCGTTTTGGTCACATGTGCGTTGCTCCATACTCCATTAGGTGCTCCGCCGCTGCTGCCAGGATCTGGATCGGGAGGAGGATTTGAGAAGAAAATGGGTCAAGGGAGAGAGAGAGGAGCGGTGTTCTATCCTCACAGCGCGGTTGTTTTCTCCCAGAGTAAGAGGGTCGCTGCACGGTGGATCATGTTCGTGGACAGGGCCCAGTTGTTGATAGAGAAGGCTACGCTCGCGGTACACTAAATCGGGCTTACATGCTCCAGCTAACGATCCAGATTAAGTCCCAATCAAGATCCAATGGCTGTACACGTGCGCGCCGGGAGTGGCCTCAGATGGGCTGGGTCTTTACCAAACTTAAGCCATAGAATAATATGTGTCATACGTGTAGTAGTAGCTGCGGCAGTATGCGCGTGTACAGACGTATCCATGTGTGTACATACAAAGCTAGTTTAAGATTAGTCAGTTGCATGCTTATCTAGTAGTGTAGTGCATGAATAGATTAGTTTGTGTGTTTGGATGAGTCAAGTAGTGCATGCTTGCCGGATCGTGTGGATCATGGAGCCGTGGTCACGTGTCATGGCGTGAGTTTAGGATTAGAAGGTGTGTGAGTCCTTATTTTATACTGCCTACTAAACCATAAAAGCGCCAGTTGCCGTGTTTGTCCGTATTTTAAGATACGTTTGCAATGGATTATGAACTTTTCTAAATAAATTTTAAAATCGTATTAGTTGGCTGTTAGTTGTATATTTTAGCATAGTGGTGCTAATGGTGGGTTTTTGTTGTTGTGGCGTGCCACTTTTTATTTTCTGTGGTGTGGAAAAGGAATTATTATTATTTGTTTAATTGGCCACAATGTTTTACATATGGGGCCTTAAATTTATGGCATTTTTTGGTACGTTTGTATGAAAAATAGTTAAGTTCTGTACTGCATTTCGTCCTATTTTTTTCTAGCACAACGGTTGTTGTTTCATTAATGGCCTTTTATTGTAAGTTTTCCTATCTTAATAAGTAGCAATTAATATTTTTATAAACTGCCCAAAATTTATAGCATTCAATGGCTATATATATATGTGTGTGATAGCATTGCATTTCTTAGTTTTTTCATATGTGAAGGAAAGACGGTTCAATGGCAGCTGTGGCCAGAGGTACTGAAATTTTGTGTGTGCATCCTATTTGTCAATTTTTTTCTTCACAATTTCTGATTTGGTTATCCTTTTTTTTTGAATAGAGAACCTTGGTATTGTACACATTCCGCGCAAAGTGATTTTAGAAAATATTCTTAAAAGGATTGACGGTAGGAAAGCACAATATTTTTGTTGGTTCGAGGAAGGCCGTTATTGTTGCATGGTACAAACTGTTATGATGACTACTGAAGAAAACACTTGGTAAGTTGGAGCAAGTTTTTGGCAACTATGGAAATACCGAGGCTGATGTAGAGGAAGATGTTGTTGTTTGCATGATAGAGAAACTAAAGTCGGCATATAGGTTTGAGGTTGATGATGTAAATTTCATTAAAATGGCTCGGAATGAGCTGCAGAGGGAGGAGTTAGAAGAAAAAATCCATATGTTAAGAATGTGAATAATAAAAATATTGAAGCTATGAAGCAGTTGCAAAAAGGTTGGAGCATGCTAGTGAATGACATGGAGAATGCTCAGGAAGGTGTTGAAGATATGTGTGGAGGTGCACTTGGTACGCTTCGTGTTGATTATGTTTCTGGGCCTCACACTTATTTGTTAGGATCTGTCTCGTTGAACAATTGGTTAGAGTGTACAATTTTAGAGAGCAAGGCTAATATGCTGGATGTAACCAGAAAGTAAGGATGGATCTAAGCATAAACTTATAATAATAAAGCAAATTACTTTAGTGCTGAAAGATTCTTTTCTTTCTATTTTTACCTGAACTAGAAAACATGCCCGTGCATTGCAATAGAAAAAAATTGTGCCGTGAAGGCATCGCAAATCACTCAGCGCAACTTGTCTTGAGCAGTGTTTATACATTCACTTTTTTTGAAAGCATTATATATTAAGTCAGCAGGCCGCCTAATTAAAAACCTCCCAATCCCCTTAGTTACCTGGTGAGAAAAAGAGTGTGTCTGAAACCTGCTGCTTTGGGATCAGTAAATAGTTATATCATTTGTGAGAAGCTCACGAATAAAATCTGGCGGATCCTCCAACCAAGTGGTATGGGGTCCCTCCGCCTTACAAGCAAGCGTGTGGGTTGCTCTATTACTATCCCTATCACAGTGGGCAAAAGAAACATGGGTGAAGCCTCTGGCAAGGAAAGAGCACTCCTTGTATATTGCCGCCGCCGCAGCTCTAAGAGAATTTTCTCCATCAAGCATTGTTGAAATCACATCCATGCAATCACTGTTCACAATAATCTTCGTACATCCAACCTATCCAGCCAGAAGAAGACTATCACGAAGGACCCGGGCCTCGGCAGATGCCGCATTAGAGATTGATGGAATACCACGATTGCTACCGGCAACAAAACTACCGTGATCAGAGTCATCTGTGGCCCCTTCAAAAGATTCAGCAATAAAGGATGCATCCACGTTTAATTTGCAGTACCCTTCATTAGGTTTCTTCCAACCATCAACACATGAACGGGCATTCTTCTTATGGGCTCTATAGTAATTTGTAGTGATTGCCTAGATTGCAAGAGCAGACTTTGCTGGTGAGGAGACTGGTTCATGATGGTCAATTTGTCTATACTACCACCAGATATACCAACATGCAGTGATCACAAGCTCCTTCGCACCCACGTAATGCTTGCATTTGAAGCATTTCTCTTTGAATTTTTCAATACCTTCCTGTCATTAAGAAATTGATATATAAAGTCCCTCAATTTTTGCTAGCACTCATTAACATAATGTACATGAATGTTTACACATATAAAAGATAGCTTTAATTTGAAGTGTATTACAAGAAAAGGTATGAATTATTTTTTAGTATGCGCCTATGCACTAAACACATGAAGTCCCTGACACCAACATATTCTCATGCCGCTCTCATAGGCACACGCCTATGATTTTCATCATTTATGTTGTTTACCATCCTAATCCTGCTAAAGACGAAGCTTCCACACAACTTCGTCCCTCACAAGTTACTCCGTACAACCAAGAGGACATGTCACGAAGGTTTTATTTGTCTCTTGGACACTACATATATTGTTGAGTTTGGTGATAATAAAAGTAGCTCAAAATAAGAAAATTATTGATCAGTCTACTCTCATTTTCTTCACAAATATATGATGAATTTCGACTTTGTTTATAAAAAGAATTTACTTGCCAATTTAATTAAGAAACTCTAAATACAAACAAATATGAGAATAAAAGGAAAACTATCAAGGGATATGGAAGTAGTAGCAGTCTTTCCAGAGAGACGTTGATGGTGAAGGTGAAACAACAAGCCTGCTAAAATCTCCCAAAGGAAAATCCTTGAGGCATAAGGACGTTGGTGCCTAACCTATACCTCCACCAAAGACCCCTTCAGTGCAGCCATAACCATGAGTATGTGGTACCTCTTGGTATCCTCACTAATGACCCACTTGTTCTGGTTTTCCTGCAGTATAGACCAACGACAATTCAATAGAAGTTTATTTATATTAAAGCCATGGGATTTCTGTGAAATAGGCCCTGAAAGAAAGGATTATTGTGATAGCACATTGGACCACTCCATATACATATTTGCACTGGCAAGAGAAAAATAGATGAGTATTTTGCAATCATGCAAGAGAAGAATATCTGATCAGTTGTCTTATCATGACAACATAAACGGTATTATTTTCTCCGTTCAACCCCTTTAGAACAATATTTATGATGGGCATTAACTTGTCTCTTTTTTCCCTAGAAATTTACACACACAAGAGTATATCAACACTGCATATGCAAAAAAAGTATTTTGGGAAATTGTTTTTCGCCTCTTAGGTTCAACTTTAACTTGCACACAATATCATTCTAACCAAGTGACTAAATATTTATAAACATAAATTCAATGAAGTTGCAATGATATCTAGAAAGAGTTAAATTGTTTAGTTGGAACTCGTGCAGAAGAACTAATCAATACTCAATAGCAATGACATCAGACAACAATAAGCACAACCCCAGTCCAAAAAACCGAGTCCATATTTAACACGAGCATGGCATCTATAACAAAGTTGGAATTATTACTTGGTAGAAGATATACCGCTTTCCTAACATCAGGGCTATAAGCATAATGTACCTTATTTTATTTGTTTGGTCAAATCAATATCAACTCTAGAGCTCTCAGCCTATCATTTCATCTAGCTTGTCACCTAAAAGGACATGGACGGCAACAAGTTTTATGTGTACAACCAGGTAAAAGAAAAATGGCTACAAAGTGATACAAAGGATTCAGAAAATATATGAGCACCAATCTGGCAATAAAACACAGGGAACCAACCAGCAGTATCACTAACTGAAAAGCAAAAGCAACCTATAAAATAATTAATTGCTCAAACTAACAGACCAGCCATCTTCCTTGGAGGGGGGGATCATGATGTACGTAATCATTTCCCCCCACCTAGTTGTTCCATATAATAATAGATGCATCCATGAGAAACTGACAAAAGAACAGATTTTGAAAATTGATAAGCAACAATTATAGCTTGGATGTGATAATTCATAAGAAAACTGAAAGAATATATATATGGTTTTCGAGCTCCGGCGGATGTCTAATTACATGCTCTAGACACCTTTTGAGGTAGGTTGCTTGGATCCAGATTTTGGCCAGTTACGATGAACATAAGGCTTTGGCGGGCTGACCGAACGTGAGGTTGAAGAATACAGAAAGACATTATGTATTATACATATTCAAACGACAACCCTCTAACATTAGTAAAAGTAGTGTTACTTTCATGATTATAGGAGTTTCCTTCTATGACCAACAATCTCAAAAGGCATATTGCCTCCCTTATCATAGAACTTATTTTCTTTCCTATTCAAGTAACTATCGCCTCTCTACAAACAATAGCCACACAAGTATATTACTCAATTTGTCAAGCACATCATATGCAGTTAAACTATGACAATTCTAAAAAAATAATGAGCAGTGTGTGAATGTAGATGTTCTCGGCACTGCATGACAAAGTGTAGCAGGGCAGTCATACTCAGAGGTCCACCGGCTACACAATTCATGTAAAAGTACAGGTTGCTATGACCTGGTAGTCAAATGATGAAAAAGAAATGAGAATTTGCAGTAGTACTAAATTATAAGATCATGCAAATATTACCAATTCAGATTTTGTGAATACAAAAACCGATTTAGAAACCATATTGTTAGCCTAAAATCACAATATCTAAACAGTTAAATGTGAGAAAACTGAAACAATTAAGTACAGTTAGTCTAGGTTTTAATTATAAGCAACATCAACCTTAATGCATGGGGAAGGATGGTTTAGTAGATGCTTTTCAACTAAAGCACGGTTGGAGCACATTGTGCATACTTTTGGGTGGCTTGATAGGGCAAAGGTGTCCGATCTTTCGATGAGATGATGATAATTGATTTGGTGGAGTTCGGGCTTGACGATCCGACTACACGTGCAAGCACGAGCGCCAATGCAATCGCTAGGCCAATCTCCTGGAGGTTACCGATCCTGCGGGAACACGATCAGCCTGACCAGCGAGGGTCTTAATTCCTACCTGAAATCGAGAACAAGTAAGAACCAATATTGCAATCAAGATATTGCAGATTAAGAGGAAAGCTTTATTGAAAAGGTGGGATCCTGAATAGGTGCGAAGTACAAGAGGCCTCTGCGACGCTCGAGTCTTGGCGAAGTTGCGACTATGGCTAACTTAATGTCTAAACAAAATCCGAGTCTAGGGGTACGGCTATGGGGAGTATTTAAGGGCGAAAAGGTGGGGTTTAGGCCAGCCATGGAAGTGGTGGCCGAATCCAACCCTAGAAGTCCTTTTCCCCTCAAATACAGACTCTAAAAAGTGGCTAATTAAAATCCTGCGAAAATTACATGGGCCTGGCCCAAAGGTGTCGCAGCACCATATTAAGCTATGGATGAATTCGTGAAGTATTGATCTTGAATATTTCGTCCAAGCCTTCTTTATTTATTATGGTGGCCTCAAGGTTCTGAAATCTTCATCCGTGGCCTTCTCTTGGATCATCACACGCTTGCTGCCATCTCCATGCATGGCCATGCTCCAATGCTTGTCCCTCTCATCCATGCTTGGTCCATCATTTCTAAGATTAAGAAATACATCTGATTTAGGCAGCATCATATTCTCATGTATGTGAGTAATAGTTCCAAGAAACGAAAGTACCTGATAGTTAAGTTGTTTGGCACGAGATCTTGTGATGGGTCCTTGTATGTGTGTTGCTGTAGGTACAACGGTTGTATCAATAGAAGGGATGTCCACATAATGCTCCCTTTCTTGAATTAAAGTCGTCCTCGACGCAATCTCATCTTCCTCACCAAAGTAAGGCTTCAAATCTGCAATGTTAAACGTAGGACTAACCGTACCAAAGTATGCAGGCAACTCAAGTTTATATGCATTATCATTTATTTTCTCTAACACCTTAAAGGGACCATCAGCACGTGGCATTAACTTAGACTTGCGTAAATCAGGAAAACGATCTTTACGCAAATATAACCAAACAAGATCGCCAACATCAAACACAACATGCTTTCTCCCTTTATCCCCAGCAAGTTTATACTTAGCATTCATGTGTTCAATGTTATCTTTAGTAGTCTTATGCAAGTTTAATATCATAACAGCGCGTTGTGTAGCATCCAAATTATGTTGCACCGAAGAAGATAAAGGCAATAAATCAATAGGTGCACGAGGAACAAAACCATACACAATCTCAAATGGGCACATCTTTGTGGTAGAATGCAATGAACGATTATAAGCAAATTCTATATGAGGTAAACACTCTTCCCACAATTTTAAGTTCTTCTTTAAAACAGCCCGCAACATAGTAGACAAAGTTCTATTTACTACTTTAGTTTGACCATCAGTTTGGGGATGACATGTAGTACTAAAGAGCAATTTAGTCCCCAACTTAGCCCATAAACATCTCCAAAAGTGGCTAAGAAATTTAGTATCACGATCAGGACAATAGTATTTGGCACACCATGCAAACGAACAATTTCACGAAAGAACAAATCAGCAATATGCGTAGCATCATCCGTTTTATGACAACGAATAAAGTGTGCCATCTTAGAAAACCGATCCACAACAACAAAAATACTATCCCTCCCCTTCTGTGTTCGTGGCAATCCCAAAACAAAGTCCATAGAAATATCCTCCCAAGGAACACTAGGAACAGGAAGAGGCATATATAAACCATGTGGATTAAGGCGAGACTTAGCTTTTTGACAAGTAGTGCAGCGTGACACAAATCTCTCAACATCTCGACGCATACGTGGCCAAAAGAAGTGTGCAGCAAGAACATCCTCCGTCTTCTTGACACCAAAGTGTCCCATCAATCCTCCTTCATGTGCCTCCTGTAACAACAAAAGACGAACAAAACTATCTGAAATGCATAGTTTGTTAGCACGGAACACAAATCCATCATTGAAGACGAACTTGTTCCAAGTTCTACCATCTCTACAATTCTGCAACACATCTTTAAATTCAGCATCATGCACATATTGTTCCTTAATAGTTTCCAATCCAAATATTTTGAAGTCAAGTTGAGATAACAAAGCATAACGGCGCGACAAAGCATCAGCAATAATATTATCTTTACCCTTTTGTGTTTGATAACATAAGGAAAAGACTCAATAAATTCAACCACTTTGCATGACGACGATTCAACTTAGCTTGACTACGAATATGCTTCAAAGATTCATGATCAGAATGAATAACAAATTCCTTAGGCCATAGATAATGTTGCCAAGTTTCTAATGTCCGAACCAACGCATATAATTCTTTATCATAAGTAGAATAGTTCAGACTAGTCCCACTCAATTTCTCACGAAAATATGCAACAGGTTTTCCCTCTTGTAATAACACCCCTCCCAAACCAATTCCACTAGGATCACATTCAAGCTCAAAAGTCTTTGTAAAATCAGGAAGTTGGAGTAAGGGAGCATGTGTTAGCTTATCTTTCAATATGACGAAGGCCTGTTGTTGTGCATCGCCCCAAACAAAGGGCACATCCTTCTTGGTAAGCTCATTCAGCGGCAATTGATCCAAAGTCTTTGACAAAGCGCCTATAAAAACCAATGAGGCCAAGAAAACTCCTCACTTGTGTGACCGTCTTGGGCTGCGCCAATTCTCAATAGCTTCAATCTTGGCTGGATCCACTTCAATACCTGTGATGTAACAATATAGCCAAGAACGCAACTCGATTGGTGCAAAAGGTGCACTTCTCAAGGTTACCAAACAAACGTGCATCACGTAAAGCATTGAACAAACACGTAAATGGTCCAAATGATCCTCTAAAGATTTGCTATAAATCAGAATATCATCAAAGTAGACTACCACAAAACGTCCAATGAAAGCACGTAAAACTTCGTTCATTAATCTCATGAAAGTGCTAGGTGCATTAGTTAAACCAAACGGCATTACTAACCACTCATATAAACCGAACTTAGTTTTAAATGTTGTTTTCCATTCATCTCCTAATTTCATACGAATCTGGTGGTAACCACTACGCAAATCAACTTTAGAAAACATGGTAGAGCCACTCAATTCATCAAGCATGTCATCTAAACATGGAATAGGATGACGATATCGAATAGTAATATTATTGATAGCTCTACAATCAGTACACATGCGCGAAGAACCATCTTTCTTAGGAACCAAAATAATAGGAACAACACAGGGGCTAAGGGACTCACGAATATGATCTCTGTCGAGTAGTTCCTGAATTTAGCATTGTATCTCCTTTGTCTCCTCTGGATTGGTTCTATATGGTGCGTGGTTGGGCAACATGGCACCAGGAATTAGATCAATTTGGTGCTCAATTCCTCTAATAGGAGGTAGTCCTGGTGGCAGCTCAGCGGGAAAGACGTCCTCATATTCCTGCAAAAGGTTAGCAATAGCGGGTGGCAAAGAAGGAGGCATATCCTCAAATGAAAACAAAACCTCTTTGTAGACAATTGCATAACATTGAGTATTGTTTACATCTAGTTCAGCAATATCAATTTTATTTGCAAGCATACATGGACTCTTCAAACGAATTTCAGTAGCATGTGTAGAATCAGATTTAGTGTTCTTTGGTGGTATAAAATCTGCAGCAACAATCTGATTCTCACTTTTATTTTTCTCCTCAGTTTTAGCTCTACTAGCTCTAGCAAGATCATCTTTTAAAATCTGTCCGGAAGTCATAGGTTTTAGACCAATTTTCTTTCCATCATGCATAAGAGAATAGTGATTAGTTTTGCCATTATGAACAGATTCTCTATCAAATTGCCATGGTCTACCAAGTAACAAAGAACAAGCTTGCATAGGTACAACATCACAATCAACAAAATCAGAATATGTACCAATAGTAAAATGCACGCGTACCGTTCTTGTTATCTTGATCTTGCGAGAACTCTCAAACCATTGGATGTAATATGAATGTGGGCGTTGTCTTGTTGGAAGCGCAAGCTTCTCTACCATGTCAACACTAGCCAGATTATTACAACTCCCTCCATCAATGATAATCCGTATAGCTCTTTCCTTGACAACACCACGTGTTTGGAACAGGTTGTGGCGTTGATCTTGCTCAGATTTGCTCAATTGTACACTCAACACACGTTGTGTAATTAATCTCTTGTATTGATCAGCAGCTGCAGCTTCCATCACCTCTGTCTCTTCATCAGCATCAGAATTGTCTCCATCTCGAGCAGAAATAAGGGCTAGTGTATCTTTATCAAAGTCACTCGCTGAATCGTATTGACCATCTTCTCGCACCATCATCACACGTTGTGTTGTGCACTATCTCTCAATATGACCAAAACCCCAGCACTTGTGGCATTGTATATCCTTTGTTTTACCCGTGGAAGCCATAGAAGATGCACTACGAGCAGGAGCATTGGATGACGGTGGAGGAGCAGCTGACAGAAATCTTGTGGTGGCCTTGGATGTAGTAGTAGCTGGTGGAGAATCACGAAAAGGAGGCGCTGATTGTCGGGATGTCCAAGTGGATGTGCGACCTGTAGAGTTATTAGTACTCCTCCATGGTGTTTGGCGATCCTGCACTTCACGTTCAGCTTTGCAAGCAAGATGAAACAAACGAGTGATAGAATTATATTCCTTATAATCTAATATGTGTTGAATGTCCTTGTTTAATCCACCAAAGAAACGTGCAAGCATTTGTTCAGTAGATTCTACAAGACCACACCGAACCATCCCCGTCTTCAATTCCTGATAATACTCTTCTACAGAATTTTTCCCTTGTTCCAAACGTGTCAGATTCTTTAGTAAATCACGTTGATAAGTGGGAGGCACAAAACAAAGACGCATAGCAGTTTTTAAAGCAGTCCAAGTACTAGGAATAGTAGTATGATTTAAACGACAATACTCAGACCACCAAAGGGAAGCAAATTTAGTAAATTCACATGTAGCAGCACTAACACGCATATTCTCAGGATATTTTAAGCATGCAAAACATCGTTCTACTTCCATCTCCCATGTAAGATATGCATCAGGATTATATTTACCCTCAAAAGATGGAATATTTAATTTAAGCTTTGCAACATGATCATCATCATCACGTGGTTGGTCGAGCCATGGTAGTAATGTCGGGACGGCCAGCGGTACTGTGGAGGTTGTTCACCTCCTCGTCAAGCAGATTGTCATCGTCGGTCGTAGTGGTACCGTCCGTCCCCAATGTCGCGGCCAGGTACCAAGGAAGTCTCGAGTCGTCGGCCGCGGTAGCCTCCGGGGGTGCGGCGGCAGCCGAACCAGCAGTCCGACCCGTGAGCGGAATGCGCCGTGCGCCATGTGTGGGTGCGGGTGCGGGTGCGGACAATCTGTTCAAAAACTCCTTGAACCGAACATCAAGCTTGGCGTTGAAGGATTTCTCGAGTCCATCGATCTTGTCCACGGCGTTGATGAGCTTGGTGTCAAACTCCCCTAGGCGCGTATCCACGTCTTCAGCGCGACTGACCAAGAGCACGGAGAAGTAGGCATGTAGTTCTTCGTTCGTCATTGTGGCAGGGTTCCGCGAAGTATCTGTCATGGTTAGTCCTTAAAAAAGCACAGGTATATACTACGGAAATATGGTGGAAGCCACGCGTAATCCGTCAAGCAATATACGAAGCTCTTACAAGTTCTTACCAAACAGCAGGAAAAAGGCGATGTGCAACCGCGAGGATCAGTGGGTCCAGAGATTGAACCAAGCGATTACCAGGAGTCGAAACACCGCACGTGGAGAGTATTTGTGGAGCTCTAGGAAGGCTTAGCAAAGGGGGTTAGCAATTATCAAAACAACAATGCAAAAGTTGAAAGAATGCTCAACGACAGATCAGGCTTTGGTCCTAGGCTAGACCGTACTAGAGACGCGAGCCTAGATCACCAACGATGTCACGACGCGACACAACAAGCAATGTATGATGATATGGCACCCTGAAAAGCGAATCGAGAGGTGGAAAGTCACTATGATGGCGAGTGTCTAGAACTGATCTACGGGGTCTAAAAATAGGTTAGCCCAAAAAAAATTCGAATTTTTTTATTTTGCTCCGGAAAGCGCGCAGGCGCCAAAAAAATATCGCTATAACGGCCGATGGAGAAAAGTGATCCCCAAAGCCGAAAACTAGTATAGCCAGAATTTTTTTTCGGAGGCGGTTCTAAACTTTTTTTTTTGTTTTTTGCTCTCCTTCTGGACTTACGACCGGACTCTTAGCTCGACACGGACTTTAGCTTAACACGGAACAACAAAGAAGGAAAGTAAAAAAAATAACTAGGAAACAATAACTCTATTCGGACTCGTACCACGGCAGGAAACTGATCGGATCTGTGTCGCGGTAGAAAGGCGGTGGCGGAGTTTTAGGGTTTATGGTGGCAGGGTATTGTAGGGGTTCGTAGCATGGAAAAACAAAAATTTTCTACCGCATACAAACAAACAAGCCAAGATCTATCTACTAGATTGTAGCAACGAGTCGATAGAGGAACTCACCCTCGAAGATTCCAAAGCGGTTAACGAGAGCAGATTCTCGTGGATGATGTAGTCGTACTCTTTCCGATCTCAAGATCGCGTAGACGATCCTTCCGGTACGCTCCTAAGAGCGCCCCGCAATCGGTCACACGTTCGACTCGACGAAGACCTTCCTCTCCCTTGTTCCAAAGAGCGGAGGTTGTAGCACTCTCGCGATTCCTAAGAAGACAACGGCGTGGTACCTAAGTAGAGGGAATCCCGCAGGCTTCGCTTAAGCCAAGTGCAGTATGGTGTAGATTATGAGTGAGGCTATTTGTGGTCTAGTAATTAGACACACCAATTAGAAGGCTCTAAACCAATTAGAAGGCTCTAAACCGCTGGATAAAGAAATTAGAAGCTCTAAACCAACACGGCTCTAAACCAGAGATCTAGAGGTGGAAACTTGTGTGTACTAGGAGGGAGCCCTGCCCTCCTTATATAGGTGGAGGGGCCAAGGGAGGAGAGTCCTCCCAAGTCGGCTTGGTGGGCCGCCAAGGAGGAACCTCCTCCAATTGGCCTCCACCAATCCTCCTCTCTTCCCACTTCCCAAAATTGTCGTTTGACTTTCAAACTAGCCGTTTGACTTTTCAATTTAGGATTTAAATAAACCCTTTATTTTGGACAGCAAGAACACCTAGTACATGATGCAATCATTCCAACTTACAATGACACATTCATGTAACCTTCCCCGGAGTGGGACATTAGGAACCTTCTAGAACATTCCGATGAAAACACGGAACCATTCCCCAACTCCAAACGGGACTTTCCTTATATGAATCTTATTCTCCGACCATTTCGGATCTCCTCGTGATATCCCGGATCCCATCCGAGACTCCGAACAACATTCGCTCTCTTTCTCATAATACCATAACTACTCAAACAACGTCGAATCCTTAAGTGTGTCTCCCTACGGTTCGTGAATTATGCGGACATGATCGAGACACTTCTCCGAACAATAACCAATAGAGGAATCTGGAAATTCATATGGCTCTACATATTTCTACGATTACTTTGCATCGAATGAACCACTTACATACGATACCAATTTCCCTTTGTCTCACGATATGTTACTTATCCGAGGTTATGATCGCGGTATCTCTGCATACCTAGTTCAACCTCGTCGATAAGTACTCTTTTCTCGTTCCCGTGATATGTGATCCCTTGTGAGCCAGTCACATGCTTGCAAGCTAATTGGATGACATTTCACCGAGAGGGCCCAGAGTATATCTATCATGTGGATGGACAAATCCCACTCTTGATCCATGTGTCTCAACCAATACTTTCCAAACACTCAATGCCACCTTTATAACCACCCTGTTACGGTGTGGTGTTTGATGACATCAAAGCATCCATCCGTAAAGGTGATATGCATGATCTCATGGTCGAAGGAATCAGGTTACTATGTATCGTAAAGCATATAGCAATTGAACTATTGAAATGACTTGATCTTTATGCTACGCTTATCTATAGGAGTATGTCCATCACATCATTCTCCTAACGATATGATCCTGTTGTTAATAACATCTCTATGTTCATGATCGTGAAACAATGATCATATATTAACCAACAAGCTAGTTTAACAAGAGGCTTTACTAGGGACTCTTATTTTAGTTTACAAATCACACAAGTATTAATGTTTCGGTTAATACAATTATAGCATGGTATGTAAACATTTATCATAAGTGTGAAGATATGATAATAACCACTTTATTATTGCCTCTTGGGCATATCTCCAACAGTCTCCCACTTGCACTAGAGTCAATAATCTAGTTTCAAACCTTTGTGTATTCAACACCTATGGCTTTCGGTGTTGTATGTACACGATTGCTAGTGGTCAATGATCTCCGGATCGACACTTCGGTCCGTGTGTAATTGCATGTCTTTGCGTCTCACGCATCACTCATTCTCTAATGAGATGGCTTTGTATGATTTGGTCTTTCGGTGTGACCTTTAGTTCTTTGGGGTTAAAACATGTTGATAATATTGTTTACAATATATCTTCATAGTATTATCCTGTGAACTACACCTAGTTTGATAACAAACTACTTGACACAAATGCCCTCTTTGCTGCTATAATAGCAGTCATATACTTAGCCTTTTGTTGAAGTATCTCACAATGTCTTAACTTTGGAACTCATCCAAATCCATTATGGAACTCACTTTCCATTATATTGTGCCACCCTTAGTTTAGATTGAGATAAACTTAATTTGTACTTGACAAAACTAGTATCAATGTAGTACTTTTACAATGAACTAATCATCTATTTGTCACTTCTACAAATAATATACTCTTAGTTCTTCCAAAAGATCATAAGAATATCCTTACTATCGTCCAATGATCATCTTATGAATCATTCGTATATGCTCATAATATTTATAGCATAGGAAATATCTGGTTTTGTACATATCACAGTATGATTGATATAAATACTCTTTGTGATTTCATACATCAAGTATCAATCTATACTTGAATCTTTGTTTCACTTACCAAGTGCCAATACACTTGAATATATCATCAACATTGAACTCTTTCAATCCTTTCTGCAACAAGAACCTTTCTTGTAGTTTCTATATTGAATTCATTCAATATCTCGTCTATGTACTTCCGCACAACCATATTAGCGTCTATTGATGCCAAATATTTGGTTTTGCCTAAGTCTTTCATCGGGATGAAATTCTTAATATGTGTTAATAAAAGATACATTATTTCCAATCAACAATATGTCTTCCACATAATGTATTAGAAACATGTCTTAGCGCCCACTTAATTTCTTGCAAATGCAAGCATCTTCATTGTCTCCGATGAAATTAAACTCTTTAACAGTTTCATCATAGTGAAGATTCCAACTCCGCTATGCTTACTTCAACCATTGAAGTTTGCATATGCTTTTAGCATCCTTTGAATTAACAAAACCCTTTGGACCGTGTCATGCACACGTCCTAGGTAACCATTCTATTAGAAGAACTTGTTTTGTGTATTCTACTACAAAATTATATGTAGTGGTTGCTACATTAATCCGTCTAGACTAAATATCGCTATGAAAGATCAGATCTTGTCATAGTCAACTTTGAACACTGTTGTGAATTCTTTCCCAACATGTCGACTATTTCATAGATGTGAAACATCCATGTCTACTTCTTTATAGATCCAAACACAACTGCAAGGTCTTACACCTTTTTCGAGGGTCCTTCAAGTTCAAAACTTGATTTCTTGTGTATGGAACTTTCACGGATTTTATGGCTTCAAGCCATTTGACGGAGTCAGGGCCCATCATTGCTTCTTTGCATGTAGTCCGTTCATTATTCTCAAATAATGATTCAACCCTCAAATCTTGGTATTTGATTGTTTACTTGACCTACTTGGTTCAATAGAAACTTAGACCTCCGTGACCACAACCTTTGAGGCACGTGAGCCATGAGCATTGTTGCTGCCTCCGGAACACTTTTCGCGCAAGAATCTTGCACATATAGCTAAGGTTCCTTTAACCTTATCAAAGTTTCTATCGTCCTCCCACTTAACTTTTCACGAAAAATTCCTTCTCAAAGAAACTTGACGTTCTAAGCGACAAACACTTTTGTCTCCGGTGTTTATGGAGGAATACTTAACATTTATACAATGACAGTTCATCCGACTTTGGTTGCACATCTTTCTTATGCATAGCATACCAATGTTTAAGAAAGGACTACTTGGTTTTATCCCAAACCATAACTTTATATGGTGTCATTTCAGCGGATTATGATGGAGCTCTTTTATTGGAAAAGCGGTAATCTCCAAAGCTTTTAATCTTTAAAATATAATGGCAGTTCTATGAATTACACCTTTGATCTTACCATGTCAAACAAGGTTTTAATTACATATCTCAACGCTCCATACTCTTATGGTGTTTCGAAATGCAAATCCACGTAACGATTCCTTAAATCTTAGGTATTATGCTAAACTTGTAATTCAAATATCTTCCTTTATGATCTTATCATAAACTATTCATATTCTTGTTACAATGATTTTGCACTTCATCTTGAAAGTCTTTCGAACTTTTCAAATATTTCACACTTCATCCTTATTAAGTAAATATTCATATATTCACTCAAATTTTCGGAGAAAGCATATGAAGTTGAAATCCATCGCTCTTGACTACACATAATGGAGTTCGTATAACAATATGCACAAGTTCCAATAAGCTAGTCTTTCGTTCCCTTTTGGCCTATGAACGAAGTTTTAATTATCTCTAGGAAAGGTTCACAAACGTCATTTTATCAAAAAGACTCCAAAATTCCATCCACATGGAGTTTCTTCATGTTTTCTTTCCAATATAATTTAAACTTGCGATGTCACTTCCTAAGTGATCTTTCAATCAATTTGTCTTTCGACAATTTTAGCACTAGTTTTATGGATGTGATTTCTCCAACGAGATTTGTGAATCATCCATCTTTTATGGATTACGCAATTATTTGAACAACCCTTTTGTTCTCATAATACCTGATAAAACAAATCTTGAAGGCAAGCGTTGATGTTTAACGAGCAACAAAATAACCCTTTATTTGTTCTCGATGAACATCATCACCTATTCTTTTGCTAGTTACTTAGGCCATTGTAGTTCATGAATTGTGTTGTTTCGTATGACGATTCACACCAACAAATTCAGTATCAAATACTTAAGAACCACATTGTTTAATAAGCAAAGAATATAGCCACAACACATATATCATCTATATACTTAAACTGAACAATTCTAGTCTTTTCTTTTCGCCATATACTTATGAGATTCTCTTTCAAGATTTCCTTTTCTGCTTGAAAGAATCTATCAACATCAATAGTGGAGTCATACTTATGACACATAGTCCAAAGCGTGTATAGTTAAATACCAATGTCTTTGAACTTGCACTTTGAAGTAGATCACCATTATCAAATATTTGGTGTTCTTTCAAATTCCTTTCTTTAGTAATCTCTTGGTGTAGTAAACATTTTACCTACATAAAATATTCACCCTCATCATGGACTTATCCATGATCTAGCTACTTTTAGCTTGTAACAGTGAATCGCGAGTATAATGTTGCTCCAAAACCTTTTGGAAGATTAGGACAACTAGTGTCTCAACCTTTTGCAAATTCTCATCCAAATATGAGAACATGAACTTTGCCATATTATACTTTATCATGTTGCAACCAAAACTTTGTTTCAGATATCACAATATCTTCCACACATCATGGTTTCGAAACAACTCTTTCAGATCCTAGATAACCTTTATATTAAGAGAATCTTTTGAATATCAAGAATCATGGAGACAAACATGATACTCAAACACTAACACTTGGAATTGTCACTCTTGTTTTAATACTAATTATTAAACTTTATGGAGTAAGGAACTTCTTGAAAGTTTGCAATAGGACTTTTAAACTTTAGATTAACACTTCAAAACAATACGATACCAGTTCAGAAAGTAACTAACCAGAATTCTATAGTTCTATCATCTCAATTAAAACTAAGCAAGGTGGTAAACGGATGCCAATGACTACCACAACTATGCAAATTCACTTTGATTTTAGTTTATGATAAATTGAGTTCTAATTAATAATTAAATTAATCTAGGTGAACTCCCACTTAAAACAACATCCCTCACATTGTTTTAGTGATCACACTAACCAAATCCACCACATCAAAACCGATCATCACGAGAGTTGATGTAGCTTCAATGGCGAACAATCAACATGTTCATCATATCTACTATATGACTCATGCTCTACCTTTCGTAATCCGTGTTCCCGAGGCCATGTCCGTACATGCTAGGCTCGTCAAGATCAAACCTTAGCTACCGATAAGCAAATCTGGCTTGCTTTACGTTGTATTCACCCGGAATCAAAGACACCCGATCATCACGTGGTGCTTGAAGCGACAAGCTTTGGCAACGGTGCATACTAAGGGTGAACACTTTAGAACTTGAAATTTATGTGCATGAGGGATCATCTTATAATGCTACCGCCGTCTACTAAGCAATACAAGATGCATAAAGGATTAACATCACAGTAATTCATAATATGTGATATGATATGGCCTTTCTTCTTTGTGCTTCGATCTCCATCTTCAAGCACGAACATGATCTCCATCATCACCGCATAGCATCAAGGTCAATGACGCTTCTTCATGGTTGTCATCCACCAGCTTCAACTATTACAACTACTTTGAATAGACACGCAGGTCTTAACAAAATTAAAGACAACCATATGGCTCCTGCCGGTTGCCAACTTACAATAAGGAACATTGCATACATCAAATATAATCACAATCATGGCCATATCACATCATTTGACACCCTGCAAAACAAAGTTAGACGCCTCTACTTTCTTTGCATCTTTTACGTGGTTTGGGGCTTTCAATAAGTGTCGTTCTAACTTACGAACAAGAACCACAACATTGATACTAGCATTGTTGATTACCCGTTGTAAATTGGATCTTAACTATGCTAGGAGAAACAGGCACCCGCAGAGCCACTTATGCAATACAAGTTGCATGTCAAGCGTGGAGCAAGTCTCATGAACGATGTCATGTAAGGTTAGCCCGGGCCGCTTCATCCCAACATACCGCAAGATGCAAAGTACACAAAGCAATCTACAATAAAGCATCAACGCCCACAATGACCATTGTGTTCTACCTGCAACAGATCTACATATAGACACGGCTCGATACCATCGTAGGGGTTCAGAGCATGGAAAAACAAAATTTTCTACCGATACAAACAAACAAGCCAAGATCTATCTACTAGATTGTAGCAACGAGTCGATAGAGGAACTCACCCTCGAAGATTCCAAAGCGTTAACGAGCAGATTCTCGTGGATGATGTAGTCGTACTCTTCCGATCTCAAGATCGCAGACGATCCTTCCGGCCACGTGCCCAAGCAGCGCCCCGCAATGGTCACACGTTCGGGTACTGACGAAGACCTTCCTCTCCTTGTTCCAAAGAAATGGAGGTTGTAGCACTCTCCTTGCGATTCCTAAAAGACAACGGCGTGGCACCTAAGTAGAGGGAATCCCAGGCTTCGCTTAAGCCGTAGTATGGTGGAGCTTATGATAGAGGCTATTAGTGGTCTAGTAATTAGACACACCAATTAGACGGCTCTAAACCAATTAGAAGGCTCTAAACCGCTGGCTAAAGCAATTAGAAGCTCTAAACCAAAACGGCTCTAAACCGGAGATCTAGAGGTGGAAACTTGTGTGTACTAGGAGGGAGCCCTGCCCCTCCTTATATAGGTGGGAGGGCCGGCCAAGGGGAGGAGAGTCCCTCCCCAAGTCGGCTTGGTGGGGCGCCGGCCAAGGGAGGAACCCTCCTCCAATTCGGCCTCCACCAATCCTCCTCTTTTCCCACTTCCCAAAATTGTTGTTTGACTTTCAAACTAGCCGTTTGACTTTTCAATTTAGGATTTAAATAAACCCTTTATTTTGGACAGCAAGAACACCTAGTACATGATGCAATCATTCCAACTTACAATGACACATTCATGTACCCTTCCCCCCCGGAGCGCCGGACATTCCGGAACCTTCTAGAACATTCCCGATGAAAACACCTAACCATTCCCCAACTCAAACGGGACTTTCCTTATATGAATCTTATTCTCCGACCATTCCGGATCTCCTCGTGATATCCCGGATCCCATCCGAGACTCAACAACATTCGCTCTCTTTCTCATAATACCATAACTACTCAAACAACGTCAATCCTTATGTGTCTCCCTACGGTTCGTAAATTATGCGACATGATCGAGACACTTCTAACAATAACCAATAGAGGAATCTGGAAATTCATATGGCTCTACATATTTCTACGATTACTTTGATCGAATGAACCACTTACATACGATACCAATTTCCTTTGTCTCACGATATGTTACTTATCCGAGGTTATGATCGCTTCGGTATCTCGCATACCTAGTTCAACCTCACATCTTGATAAGTACTATTTTCTCGCTCCGTGATATGTGATCCCTTGTGAGCCAGTCACATGCTTGCAAGCTAATTGGATGACATTTCACCGAGAGGGCCTGAGTATATCTATCCGTCATGTGGATGGACAAATCCCACTCTTGATCCATGTGTCTCAACCAATACTTTCCAAACACTCAATGCTACCTTTATAACCACCCTGTTACGGTGTGGTGTTTGATGACATCAAAGCATCCATCCGGTAAAGGTGATATGCATGATCTCATGGTCGAAGGAATCAGGATACTATGTATCAGAAAGCATATAGCAATTGAACTATTGAAATGACTTGATCTTTATGCTACGCTTATCTATAGGAGTATGTCCATCACATCATTCTCCTAACGATATGATCCTGTTGTTAATAACATCTCTATGTTCATGATCAGGAAACAATGATCATATATTAACCAACAAGCTAGTTTAACAAGAGGCTTTACTAGGGACTCTTATTTTAGTTTACAAATCACACAAGTATTAATGTTTCCGGTTAATACAATTATAGCATGGTATGTAAACATTTATCATAAGTGTGAAGATATGATAATAACCACTTTATTATTGCCTCTTGGGCATATCTCCAACAGGTATATGGCGGCGGAATATGGTGGCGGTGATCGGCGAGTGTGGCGGTGACTACTATGATCAGAACTCGAAACTCTAAGGGACGAGACACTAAGACTAGCAACTCGACGCGACGATGTAGACACAAATTCAACAATGCAAAAACTGAAACGATAATGCGAGGCGTAGATTGGTTATGGAATGGATCTAAACTCAAACTGTGTTTGTCACTTTTTCGTGGGTTATAGGTAAAAACAGATCTAATCTACGGAAAGTAAAATCTCACCGAGCAACCTGAAATCTGATACCACTTGATAGGGCAAAGGTGTCCGATCTTTCGATGAGATGATAATAATCGATTTGGTGGAGTTCGGGCTTGACGATCCGACTACTCGTGAAAGCATGAGCGCCAATGCAATCGCTAGGCCAATCTCCTGGAGGTTACCGATCCTGCGGGAACACGATCAGCCTGACCAGCGAGGGTCTTAATTCCTACCTGAAATCGAGAACAAGTAAGAACCAATATTGCAATCAAGATATTGCGGATTAAGAGGAAAGCTTTATTGAAAAGGTGAGATCCTGAATAGGTGCGAAGTACAAGAGGCCTCTGCGACGCTCGAGTCTTGGCGAAGTTGCGACTATGGCTAACTTAATGTCTAAACAAAATCCGAGTCTAGGGGGACGGCTATGGGGAGTATTTAAGGGCGAAAAGGTGGGGTTTAGGCCAGCCATGGAAGTGGTGGCCGAATCCAACCCTAGAAGTCCTTTTCCCCTCAAATACGGACTCTAAAAAGTGGCTAATTAAAATTCTGCGAAAATTATATGGGCCTGGCCCAAAGTAAAAGGTATCGCAGCACCATATTAAGCTATGGACGAATTCGTGAAGTATTGATCTTGAATATTTCGTCCAAGCCTTCTTTCTTCATTATGGTGGCCTCAAGGTTCTGAAATCTTCATCCGTTTCCTTCTCTTGGATCATCACACGCTTGCTGCCATCTCCATGCATGGCCATGCTCCAATGCTTGTCCCTCTCATCCATGCTTGGTCCATCATTCCTAAGAGTAAGAAATATATCTGATTTAGGCAGCATCATATTCTCATGTATGTGAGGAATAGTTCCAAGAAACGAAAGTACCTGATAGTTAAGTTGTTTGGCACGAGATCTTGTGATGGGTCCTTGTATGTGTGTTGTTGTAGGTACAACGGTTGTATCAATAGAAGGGATGTCCACATCATGGCTACTGATCCCAACCTGGACATACAGATTTCCCCTTCCTGTATAAAGGAAACAACAACTTTTAAGTTTGTAGCAACCAAAATAGACACCGTTCCGGATGATTCTAAGTGATATGTAGTTATATGTTATGCAATTAGAGAGTATCAGAATCTCTACCTAATATTAAAAACCATCTAAGATATACATAATACGTGCAAGTTACGAGTGTAGCTCATCAATTTGGTTCAACTTGACAAAATTTAATGATCTCTGTCACGATCCCAGTACTTTCTCTTCTCTTCTGTTTTCTCTACTACTTATTAAAGGGAAAGACGACATAATGGTGGTACGTCGTTCTGAATTTGCCCCTTGACTTGAGATAATTTACATGTAGTGCCACCGCAGAGCTGCCTCACTGTCTCCCTCGTCCCGTCCAGATTGGTTGGCCTAGCCACGTTCTTCCCCACCGCGCCGCCTAGGAATGGCGGTTGACCCTCTTCCTCGAATTGAACGAGAGCAGCGCTATGATTTATACCATGGCCTCCCTCCCGCTCTCTTCCTCTCCTATTAGGCCGGCACTTCGCCTCCTCCCTGTGATCTTGCTCCCACCGCGACAGATCGGTATTTACTCAGAGAGTGCAGGCGTCCAGAACCTTCTTGGCGGCAAGGGTAACAAGATGGCGACTACCCACCATACGACGCCGATACAGATCTGGCGACCGTCCTCTCCTCTCTGATGTACAAACCATCCGTGAAGCTACGTCCATCGCCAAAGGTTGTTGCTCCCTACCGCTTTCAGACCTCCGTGAGCACTCGCATGCCACTAGATCCCTTACTTCCGGAGATGCCACCGACCGGATCCCCAACCCCTGTTGCCGATGGTTGATACGAGCTTCGCTATCGTCCCCTCCTTCTACCGATTGTTGCTTTCCTAAATGAATCGAAGGTACATAAGATCTGAAGCCCATGTCATATATGTCCCTCTATCCTTGTTCCGTCCTTCAAAAGAAGGTCGCTCTTATGCATCTCTTCGGTGGACATGATGCACCCGTGGGTTTATTATGGAACAGAGCACATATGACAACTACAATTTTGTAGTATCGAGAAATGTTGAACCAAGTGAAGGTGTACAGGATGTCCATGCTCAACAACGAGGGGAAGAGCATCCGGGAATCGGGTTAGTCTCTATGAGAAGACAAGGCCATAGACTCCAGCGGGGTCAATGCTCTTCCTCTTCTTCATCAGAACTATGTCTGCCATTATTTGAGAAGTAGGTTCCTGATGATACGTAGGGATAGATCTTCTGATAATAGTTTTCTTTTTGGCTGGAAAAATGTGCATCTTGAACCATTTTATTGGTATTAATAATCTATGATTCAGTTACAGAAAATGTCTAATCTAAGAGACACGGGTGGAAAATTTGTGGGAGTTTGAGTACGCTCCAATATGTTTCTTTCTTGTTTGTTTTGATGAGCACTGATGTATGCCAAAATAGTTTTGTGGTTTAGCCATTGTTAAATTGGAGCATCACTGGCTAAATTTTCTATTTTATATGGACACAGATGCACGAAACATCATCATATTAAGTTAATCGGTGGCCATGTGCGTTGATGAGGAAACGGCTTGTGGGGAGCAAGTTACACAGAGGGAGCTTCTCGGTTGGGCCTTACGCAATGAGCGGGGTGTGGAGGAGAGGTACAAGGCTCCGCATCCCCTCGGTTCTAATTTTAGTATCCATGAATTCCAAGATGGTGCTTCATCAGCAAAACAGTCTCGACTCTCAATAGTTTTGGTATCCTTCTACCTTAATTCCATGGGTTCTAATTTTCTTGATGCTTACTGATGTATGAATTCCAACATGGATGATTGTACTATGATGTGATTAAGTTGGTCGCTATACAAATCTAGACTTCAACAATTTCAAATGTTGTCCAAATTGCAAAACACCAACATGGCAGCATGTTTGCTCCTATAAGCCAATAGCTTTTTTCATGTAACTGTACTAAGAACAGAGAAATCATAGCATGCAACAATAAATAAATACATTCTTTAAGCTTCAGTAGCTCGCCGTTTCCCTCCCAGTTAGAAGATCAATAGATATTTAGATTTCACTTTAGTTTAAAACAACAGTTATATTTGTGGATATAAGCATGTTCAGTAGTTACTATAAGCTTACTTGCATACAGGTAGAGAAAATGGATCCCCTAAAAGTTACAAATGTTGATCCTACGATTCGATTATTGAACTGATTATGTGCAAAGAAGAGGAATTAACTACATGAGCACTAGAAACTAAAGGTAATTCAGGTTGATTTCACCTGTTTTGTATGCTTTAATATCAGGTCCTTTAGTTCCTGCACAATAATGTGTATATCTTTAAATCATTTGATTTGATCATTAGATCTCACGGGTTAGATTCTCATGTTGTTTCTTTTTTCAAGGTATTCAAGTACAGAAAGAGCAAAAAGACGAGTCGTAAAAAAAGATGAGTAATCATTGGATATATGTTATAAATAGGGATGGAGGTATACATCTGAAGTGAGTTATTAAAGAGAAAGACGACATGATGGTGGTACGTTGTTCTGAATTTGCCCCTTGACTTGAGACAATTTACATATAGTGCCACCACAGAGCTGCCTCACTGTCTCCCTCGTCCCGTCCAAATTGGTTGGCCTAGCCACGTTCTTCCCCACCGCGCCGCCTAGGAATGGCGGTTGACCCTCTCTTCCCCTCGCAACCGAACCAGGAACGCGCCAGCGTAGTTATACCATGGCCTCCCCCCCGCTCTCTTCCTCTCCGGCTAGGCCCGACGCTGCTACCCTGCCGCCTCCCTCCCCCAGGATCTTGCTCCCCGCCGCGGCACTAATCTGTATTTACTCTGTAGGTACGGGGCGGCCAGAACCTTGCGGCGGCAAGGGTAACAAGATGGCGACTACCCACCATACGGCGCCGGCACAGATCTGCTGACCGTCCTCTCCTCTCTACAGGTACAAACCATCCCGCTGAAGCTACGTCCATCGCCAGTGTTGTTGCTCCATGCCGGTTCGTAGACCTCCAGGAGCACTCCGCATGCCACTAGATCCCTTACTTCCAGAGATGCCGCCCGACCGGATCCCCAACCCCTGTTGTTGCTGATGGTTGATTGTCTGAGCTTCTGCTATCAGCGTCCTCCTTCTACTAATTGTTGCTTTCCTGAATGAACTGAAGGTACATAAGATGCTGAAGCCCATGCTGTCATATATGTCCCCTCTATCCTTGTTCTGTCCTTCAAAAGAAGGTCGCTCTTATGCATCTCTTCAGGTGGACATGATGCACCCGTGGGTTTATTATGGAACAGAGCACATATATGACAACTACAATTTTGTGTAGTATCGAGAAATGTTGAACCAAGTGAAGGTGTACAGGATGTCCATGCTCAACAACGAGGGGAAGAGCATCCGGGAATCGGGTTAGTCTTTATGAGAAGACAAGGCCATAGACTCCAACAGGGTCAATGCCCTTCCTCTTCTTCATCAGAACTATGTCTGCCATTATTTGAGAAGTAGGTTTCTGATGATACGTAGGGATGGATCTTCTGATAATAGTTTTCTTTTTGGCTAGAAAAAATGTGCATCTTGAACCGTTTTATTGGTATTAATAATCTATGATTCAGTTATAGAAAATGTCTAATCTAAGAGACACGGGTGGAAAATTTATGGGAGTTTGAGTATGCTCCAATATGTTTCTTTCTTGTTTGTTTTGATGAGCACTGATGTATGCCAAAATAGTTTTGTGGTTTAGCCATTGTTAAATTGGAGCATCACTGGCTAAATTTTCCATTTTCTATGGACACAGATGCACGAAACATCATCATATTAAGTTAACTGGGTGACAGCCATAGGGGCACGTGCCGGTGTGCGTTGATGAGGAAAACATGCTCGTGGGGGAGAAAGTTTCCTGTAGGCATGGAGCTTTTCGGTTGGCCAGCCTTCGCGGCCTTACGCATAAGCGGGGTGGAGGAGGGTATGGCCACCCCGCCGCGCTCCGCATCCCCTCGGTTCTAATTTTAATATCCATGAATTCCAAGATGGTGCTCCATCAGCAAAACATTCTCGACTCTCAGTAGTTTTGGTATCCTTCTACCTTAATTCCATGGGTTCTAATTTTCTTGATGCTTATTGATGCATGAATTCCAACATGGATGATTGTACTATGATGTGATTAAGTTGTTCGCTGTACAAATCTAGACTTCAACAATTTCAAATGTTGTCCAAATTGCAAAACACCAACATGGCAGCATGTCTGCTCCTATAAGCCAATAGCTTTTTTCATGTAACTGTACTAAGAACAGAGAAATCATAGCATGCAACAATAAATAAATACATTCTTTAAGCTTCAGTCGCTCGTCGTTTCCCTCCTAGTTAGAAGATCAATAGATATTTAGATTTCACTTTAGTTTAAAACAACAGTTATATTTGTGGATATAAGCATGTTTAATAGTTACTATAAGCTTACTTGCATACAGGTAGAGAAAATGGATCCCCTAAAAGTTACAAATGTTGATCCTACGATTCGATTATTGAAGTGATTATGTGCAAAGAAGAGGAATTAACTACATGAGCACTAGAAACTAAAGGTAATTCAGGTCGATTTCACCTATTTTGTATGCTTTAATATCGGGTCCTTTAGTTCCTGCACAATAATGTGTATATCTTTAATTCATTTGATTTGATCATTAGATCTCACAGGTTAGATTCTCATGTTGTTTCTTTTTTCAAGGTATTCAAGTACAGAAAGAGCAAAAAGATGAGTCGTAAAAAAATATGAGTAATCATTGGATATATGTTATAAATAGGGATGGAGGTATACATCTGAAGTGAATTATATTGACTACATATATTCATAAATGCATATACCTGCTATGGATAAACTAAAGTAGTTTTTTATTGCGGGTAAAACTAAAGTAGTTTTAACTTCTAGCTACATTTGGTTCATCAAGATATCACTCAGCTTTTGTTATCTCCCATGACTTTAGGTTTCAGAAACTTGTTTCATCATGGGGTTAATGTGTTATTGGAATATGGTAGGAAATACACTGCAGAACTTTTGTTTGACGTAGAATCAATTTCTCCAAAGGTGAGGCATGGAGATCTTGGTACCGTGAAGGTTTATGAGGATGTGTCTAACCTGAAATACCAGATGATTTTTTTTGCACCATAGGCATTTTCCAAGAGGTACTATTCAATGGAAAATATCTATAGAACAGGGTGCATAGGAACAATACACATCCAACATATTCCTACGGATTACAGTTGAAAGCGAATAGACCAAGTGACCAATATACGAGTTTTGTCAATGCATGCAGGAGCACTAGCATAGCCCATTATATTAGAGGAGAAAAGAAACACACTACAAGAGTATAAAAGTTGATCATTGCTACAGTTTTCCTTCCGTTTGATTCAGATTGTATTCCTTGTCTTGGATGCACAAAGGGCACTTCTCATTATAGAAAGAAAGAGATGTTATTCTTGCATTTATAGTAGTTCTGGAGAATGCTTCTATTCCAGGTTTGATGCCCTCATTTGAACACAGGGGAGATGACTTTTGAGTTCTTCCAATGCAAGTTCATTATAGTTTTGTTTATCAAGTACATTTCAATTAAATAAAGTATGATCTTGTCGTTTTTGAGATATTATGCGGCTCTTTTTCTATGTTTTGTGAGTTATGTTTACAATCCGGGTTTGGCGGTGGCATCGCACGCCAAAGGCGGGGCCTGTTGAACACTCTGTATCAGAATTTGTTCTACATACCTTTGTTCAAGATCTACCGTGAATATTCCCACCTCACTAAATTCAAATATAGCTTATGCAGCCCATGTTAAGATGACAGTATTATTGTGCCTACAAAATAGGATCTCTAAGTTCTTTATGGTCGTCTAATAACTACTACAAGATGCCAAATGGGCCAAACCTCAAATTATCATTCTTGCTACTATACCGAGTGTCAAGTTACAATGTATGCATCGTATTCATGGGGTATATTCTTCTCCATGTAATTGAGATTCATTTCTCAATCTGGTACAATTTGTCAACCTCACTGCTGCTGCTTAAAATTTATTGCTCCCCTCTATTTGCTAATTAAAATAGGGGTAGCAATTAGGTTGGTTGGGTAATATGGCAAAGTGATGGGATGGCGGATGGGTGGTCTGTGTGTGATTCAATACCACGTGAAATAGCATGTATCTAATAGCTGTTCCGTGTGATTTAAGACCTGAATATTTTTCCCAGCTTCTGATAGTGGAGTATTGTTGTGTATTTACTGGTGTGTTAGGTTCAATTTAAAGTTATGTTGCTATCTACATTTACAAAATATATTTTTGTTGACATGTGAAATGATCTCCCTAACATATAGGGTTATACAAAAACTTTTATCTATTTTTACTGAATACATAATAGTGTACTTGGGATACTTTATCGTTTGAGTGAAACATTTTCCGAAACTAAAATATGTATCGGCTTGAATACTTGAAGAAATATTCTTAGCATATAATTATTTTGCATTCTAACTCTGCGGACTGTGTTATCGGCAAGGTATGTGTAATGCATAAACTGCATATCATCTACAACTTTGACAAGCTAGATATGCTATCTATAAAATCCCTTCTCTGAATATTGTTTTTTCTTTTGCTTCAACAAGATGCAAGAACGAGTGCACATGCCGTAGAAATCGAGTCCTTGAAGCCAAAGCTAAAGGTAAAGTCACAAAAATGCCCGTCCATCCCAACTACACTATGTTACGTTGCGCTGCACTGCACATATCTATTATTTAGATCTGAACTGTGTTATGTTACATTGCGTTGTGCTGTATATATTGGACAGGAGGAGATTTCTAACATGTAAAGGTTTTACCTTCCTTTTTGTTTAGTGGCAAAACCTCTGATAAGATTATTTTGCAATCAGGTGTGACAAGAACGATGATGGAGAGATCACACAAGATGAGTTTAAAGATGTCAGTAGCATACTGTTTCTAAATTTGCCTTCCGTTTTCAATGGAGCTTCTATAGAATTTCATTTTTTTCTTCTATATACAGATTGAAGAGACATGCGACAACCTATGCATCGCTGATCAAGAGAGAGCTAGACCCTGATGGCCATGGTTACGTTGAGGTGCCACAAAATAAAACTTCCCTTCTTACTGATGCAGCAAGAGTATACACTGATACATAATGCTCATGTTATGTACGGATACATATTTATTAGCTAGATAAACTATTCTATGGACGCAAAGATGGACCGTGACCTCTGCGACAGGCAAGACGGCCCTAAGTACATGCTCCACCATCCTCAACCATGCCGACGCGCTATGCGAGCTTGGTACTATCTCAAGGATGGCTATAGATGTGCATTCTCCATTTGGTATGTGATAGATGTGGATGACAGTCAAAAAAATTAACTTGTAATTTTAACATTACATTTACATCTGAAGGGTTCCGCAGCATAGTAAATCAAAATTTTCTACGGAAGCGAACAGAGGGAAAGCCAAGATCTAATCTAGGAGATGCAAACAACGAGAGAGATTGGATTAGATCTTCATACCCTTGAAGATTCGTGCAATGAACGTTAAATCGGAGCGTGGGTGA